>PVIU01000231.1:279362-382828 GCA_004026605.1 Ondatra zibethicus
AAGGAGCTGTAGAAAATGGCCTTTAATATAATCTAGAGTTTCGTAGTTTCGCGACAATGAGACACACTCACTCCTGGTAACACCAATCTATTCCCGAGAGAATGTTGAGCACCAGAGACACTCCATCTGGAGCCTTTCTTCTTGGCAGAACTGGCCTCTGGGCAAAGAAATGCCCATACCTCAACCACTGACAGAGATATCGAGTATCCGTAAATGGATAAAACAAAACTGTCATATCCTGCCAAGACAGGGTAAGATAGTTTTGAAAATTTTCTTGCTCTTGAAAATGGTATGTCAGTTACTTTAGGCCTTAGCCAAAGTTGGTCGCTTCAACATTGCAATTGAGACTTTGGGTGACTGCCCAGGTAGTCAGTTGTCTCTGTCATTTGTTGTACATTGTGGAAGTTTCCCGATTACACTTCCTGTCCACTCAAGTAATATTGTTTCCCTTCTCAGATCTCTGATGGAGTTGAAGATTAAATAATAATAGTTACCTTCCTCACAGTTTAGCCAAGCTTAATTTCAATGTAATACTTAGACTCCTTAAAACAGAATGTTTATTAAAACTTGTTATGCATTCCTTGCTTAATATTGTTTATTGTTTGTAATTTTGCATTTGGTATCTGTTCCAGTTGTATATAGCTATGTTGGGTTTGGATTAATCCTGTTTAGACAGAAAGGGGAGATGATGGGGGAAGAGCCACTAGCCAATCACATCAAGTTGGGGTGTGGCTACTGGGACCCCAAGTAGAAAATCGGGAAAACACAGGTACGCGCTCTCTCCATGCGGTGTCCACCAGAAGGATTGGATCACGACTTGGGTAGAGTGAGTTCCCCTTTTTTCTTTCATTAAAAATACCTGTTTCTATTGAGCTGGCTTGGTTATTGATTTGTGCCGACTTGATAATTCGTCATCAATAGCCTTCAGGTTCTAAGTCCTCTAATTACAGAGGTGACAGGAGAAACCACTCTGCTGCCCACATCAGTCCTCTGCCCTCCTTTCTTTATATCAGGGACACATCAGGCTTAAGTGACCTATAATACTAACATGAACTCCCCCAGATCAGTTAACATTCTTGTAATGTTCTCAAGAATATTTTGTTTATGCTCCAAGAAGATACTTTTTTCTTCTAAATCCTGTCTTATTCCACCTAATATGGAGCCATGCTGAAGAGGTTAAACTTCCCCACTCTCACAACTGAGTGTAGGTTTCAGCTCTCTGAGAGGGGCAAACAAGTGTCTCTCCCAACAAAGGGCCATTTATCAACAAATTATAGCCAGGGCAAAGGGAGGTAACACAAACAAGGCCAGCAGTCATCCCACACCTCCCAAGGACAAGTCCTACAGCCCCAAAGAGAAGACTAAACCTCAGCCAATTAAAAGTATACTGGTGTAACTGATGCTTGCTTAACCAATTACATTTGAGATGACCTCAAAGTCTCGAAAACTCTCCTTAGCTATGCGTAAAGGGAGCCTGCATGCTTCTCTCTCAGGGCTGTCACCATTTTGGACAGGTGAACAACCCTGCATTTGCTAGTATAGTAAACAGATGCTCTTGCTGATGGCATACGTGACTGGTGGTCTTTTGTGGGTTGACTCGAGGACTGTAACACATGCCATGTTCCAAAACCCACAAAATGAAAGCACGAGTACCAGACAGATGCACTCTAGATCAATTACACTGCTCTCTGTTACAGCCGTGACACTGACCCCTTTTTAACAGTACCCATCACTTGTTCCTTTTCTATACTGCCCAGGCTACTACTAGTCTTGATTTACAAAGGGAAAAGAAAAGCAGAGATTACTATTTGTATTTTGCAGAATAATAGCACCTTAAGAACAGACTCCATGCCCAGCAGTAGGTGGCCAACACAAAACAAACTCAATGCACCTTTGGAGGTTGTCTCATAATGTTGTCAGGGATCTTTTTATTTTAACCTTACAGGTCCTTTGTGTATATAGTATAGCTTCTGATTTTATGTTTTTATGGTATTCCTGTGTGTATGAATGCATGTCTCTTTGCCACAACATTCCATGTAAGTAAACCTCTGAGTTATAGCTCCAATATAATCTGCAGCCATCCTTTATCCACTACACCAGTTAAAGTGATCTGTCAGACACAAAATATCCATGAGTTGCAAACATATATACCACTTGCAAATGCTTGGCTATCATACAAACTAGCCTACAATACCACACTTGCACTTTAATGATAGGCATTCCTTTTTCATTCGCTACTTTAAAATAATAAGCAATAACCTGCATTTATCTCAATCACACTGAGAAACTGTTAAACCCACATGAAAGCTTCAAGAGGAGATAAAATTGAAAAACCAACTTTGCAAATTCCAGACAACCTAGGTTGTAGCTGGACTAGGTATTAAGCCTCTTACCCTGAAACCGAAGACAAGTGAGCAACTTCTAGAAGGTTCCCTCACGTGCAGGATAACATGTGAACCCTGAAGATCTCAATCTGCACCCAAACTTCTCTAATGTTTACAGAATCATATTTCTACACCCACCCTAAAGTCTGCCTGGGAAGTCTTAAAGCAGCCAGATCATTCTGAGTTCCACAAATACACAAGTCACAAAAAAAGTAATTCAAATCTTGAGTTTTTAGGCCCTCTTCAAAAACTGTAGACACTGACCTGCCCATCTTACACAGCTCTTGACACACAGTAAGACAACAAGAATAAACTAGACTATTGAATAACTGCATAATAAACACTCAAAGGCCAAATGGTTTCTAGGAAGCTACAGTTGTAGGTAATGGTTGCTACCATTTTCCCCTGACCTCCACAAGTATACAAGCACATGCGCACACTGCACTGGAAAGTGGCTAATTCATTTGCTTACCCATTCATTAAACGGGCACGTGTTACGTACTTCCTATAGGTTGGACACTGTGTTTGATAACAGGTAAGACACAAGGTTCACGCTCTCAGAAGACACAGCCGTCACTGGCAGGATGGTGATGGTGCTCCAGCAGGAAAGTTGTGACAGAGCAATACAGAATACTTAAGAACACAAAGACGGATTTCTAAGACAATCTTAGAGAAGTGTCCTGAAAGAAAACCTATGCAAATTAAGGCATGAGTAATGAGTCAGAATTAGGTGAAACAGAGGGAAGAATATTTAAGATCAAAGGAGCAAAACATTTCCAAAACTAAAAGCAGTCATTATGGAGTGCACAGAATTGAAAGAGAGTGATTAAGAAGTCAGATGAGTGGGCTGTAGAAATGCCAACACAAAGAAAACTCAACAGCACCTTTGGAAGTGCTCTGTCTCATAATGTTGACAGGGCTTTTTTATTTTAACCTTACAGGTCCGTTGTGTATATATTATGTAGGCAAGAGTGCTCATTGTACAAGCCTGAGGACCTGGTACTCACAGAAAAATAGCCAGCCACTGCCCTGTGACCCTGTGCCACCTGTAACACCAACACTATTAGGGGATGGGTGTTGGAGACAAGGAATGCCTGGGCTTGCTGTCACCAGGGAGCTCAAGGTTCAGTAAAAGGCTCTGTGAGGGCTACTCTTGGTTATCAACCTGACTATATCTGGAATGAGCTACAATGCAGAAATGGAGGGCATACTTGTGATCCGGATCTTATGGCAGGAAGACACAGGCCTTTAATCCAGACCTTTAATCTGGGCCCCACCTTCTGCTGGAAGCCTATATAAGAACAATAGAAAAAGAAAAGCTTCCTTCTTTGCCTGCTTGCCCTCGGCTTGCCAGAACATCTATTCCTTCACTGGCATTGAAGACTGCTTCTTCAGAATTCTGGCATCTACAGAAGACCAGCAAAGATGCCCAGCCTCATGGGACTGAGCAACTACTGGATTCCATTCACAGCGAGCCATTGTTGGATTGGTTGGCTGCAGGCTATAAACCATTCAAATAAATATATATACACATATATATGTATGTATAGAGAGAGAGGTGGGGGGAGATTCAGTCCATAAATTCTCTCCAGAGAACCCCGACTAATCCAGGTGCTATCTCAAGGGAATGATGTGCAGAGGCATAGAGCAGGACACTCAGCACACTGTTCTAGCCTCCACAAGCATACACACACACACACACACACGCATACACACACACACACACACACACACACACACACACACACACACACACACACACACACACACACTGGACTGTGAAGGGGTTAAACAGATATGCACACTCTCACTTCATTGTATATAATTGGCTGGGTGAGAAATTATGCTAGTCCAAACTACAAGAGCAGCGATGAAACTGAACAGAGGGACACACTCGAACAGGCACCTGGGCACAGAGCTGACAGCTGGATGGGTTACTAAGCTGCTGGAGAAAAGAACCAGCAATACTCTGCCACCTTCATCCTACCCTACCGGAACCTGCTTTATATTCTAAGAACAAAGCCTAGCTGACCTTAAATGAGCCCCCCCTTTGTACCCTTAAAGTCCCCCAGTTAAAAGTGTTCATGATCAAGGTCCTCCAGCTGTCCAGCTGTTAGTCTAGAACTCATCCACATACATCTTTAACCCCATCACTTCACGCAAAGAAGAGAGAGTTAAAATAAAATCTATACTCATTCGCTTATATTCCGGATGTTCTTATAATTTATTATACACATACCTGTAGCACATATAAAAGATTCAAGTGCACACTGAATTCCACCCAATGTTCTACACATACACACACACACACACAAACACACACACACAACTTACACAAATTTTATGCAAAAGGCAGAACCATAAAAAATAATAGTTGATGGATAATAGATTATTATATGCTTTGTGTACCAGACACTAGTCTAAGAGCTTTGCAAACTGTATTATGGTCTTTGAACTGACAAGTTAATGTTTCTGTATTCTCTACCATATAGATGAGCAAAACAAATCAGGACAAAGAAACAAATGATCAGCACAGCAGTGGCATCCAACCCCAAGACTTAGAACCTGGAGTGTGGTTCATAGTCCTGCTTCCCTGACTGACACTGCTCACACTGACTCTGACCTGTTTTCTGCTTTGTAAGAGAAGACTTGGCCACCAGTAAAGACAAGCTGGAATATACGCATGGTGCATCCCTCCTCTTCCATGCACACTGTCAATGAACATGTATAGGATGACTTTTGCTTCTTTGTGCTGTTCTGCCTTATAATAGGAAGGAAAACCAGAGTCCCACAGTACTCAAAAATGTCAGACTAGAAAATCTAATGAAATCCAATAAGCTTGGTTTTTTAGAGAGGGGGGGGTTCAGCTCTTCCATTTTGATAGTTCACTTCCTTCTGGTTTCTCACAGGGTCTTATATGTATCCCATTTGACCTCAAACTGTTTCTGGTCTTGACCCTCTGACCCTCCCGCCTCCAGCCCCCCCACATCCTCATACACACACACACCCCAGTCCTCACTAGGATCACAGATATGTACAACACCCACCAGTTTAGGAGGTGCCTGGGATGGAACCCTGAGCTCTGGGCATGCTAGGTCAGCACTCTACATTCCCAGCCTGAGACTAGGGAAAGGCTTCATGGCATTTTACCCTCCAAGTCTTTGTTTGGTTCACAGAACTTGCGAATAACCCTGCCACACCATACACTCATAGTTAGTACACAGGTAACTTACTGTATGTGCTATTCCTTAAGTTAATGTCTTAATTGGTTTGATAAGTTGATTTGAAATAATAGAAGTCATCTCTGAAAGGTCCACTTAGGTAATCAGCATCTGCCTCTAATCAAACTGAGGTGATTAACAATTAAGCCCTTTAATTAGCATTTTACATAATTTAGGCAAATCCTTCTTAGTTTTAAAAAGGTGAAATAGAATTCATCAATTAGAATTCCTCTAAATTTTCATTAATTATCTCCTTTAAACTGTATTAATTATCTAATTTTACAGCATGTACAGTAAAAACAAAGAAATATAATTCAAAATTAATGTTCACTTCTTGAAATCTAGCATTTTATAAAATTTAGGCTAGTTCTGTCCATCTGGGCAAATTAATAGAAAACTCTAGAGAAAAACAGATTTAGCTTTTTTATCAACTCTCCAGAATCAACTTCACAATAAAATCAACTGGCGGCATTCTTAAAGGAGGAGAAGGCAGGGGTAGAAGAGAGGAGGAAGGGCAGGGGTGGGGGAAAAGGAAGAAGGGCAGGGATGGGGGAAGGGGAAGAAGTGGGAAGGAGGAAGGGTGGGAGACGGAAGGAGGAAGAACTCAGAAGCCCAAGTTTTGGTGTCCACTGATCAACCAAACACTTCCAAACTATTTTAAGCACTTACTCAAGTGCCAATACTTTTAACACAATTTACAATACTCTACTGTAGGCGATCGGAAAATATTAGTCTGTTCGCTGACTCGAAGAACTATAATGACTGCCGAGTATTGAACCCAACCCTCAAAGAGACAAGGAGCCCGCAGGCTGGGTTAGAGCACTATGGCTGTGATGTGATGCACACTCATCTTACTCACCTGAGTACAATGCTCTCTGAAGACATCAGCAACAGGACAACCAAACTACAAGTGTAAAACGTTAAACTTCGAGGTACATATACGCTGACTATTCCATTAATTCACTTACTGCTTAATAACCTTCCAACCATCTCCTATGGAAGGAGGAGGACACACACACACACTCACACACACACACACACACACAGGTACAGAGCATGAACTTCCTGTCGTTATTTTCTCTTCTAGACTGAGCAGACCATTGGTAACTGCGGTACTCTGGCTCCCCCAAATGACACTTCTAGAGCACAATAGTTCCTGGCAACTAAGAAAGAAATACAAGTAGGTTCCTTGAAGTCCATCTTCTTGGGAAAAAATCTGTCAGAAATACATTCAATTTGAGTGTCATCACCTCTCACTTACCCTACTCTCAGCCTCATCAAATAAGAACACTTAATTTCAAGCAAAAACTTTCCTCTAAATCCCAAACGGTGAAGGAATGCATAAGTAAGAAACAGAGAGAAAACACAAAGGTGGAACTACTGAGTCTGTATCACGGGGTTTAAAAGACAGAAGGTAGTCAAATGGAAGACAGACAGAATACTGCATGTTTTCTCCAACATACACAACCTAGATTTAAACACACAAACACACACATGACAAAAACGGAGAAAGGGGACTCTAAGGGAGGGTAATGAGGTCTAGTCAGAAGGAATGAGAGGAGCCTGGGAAGGGTTCTGGGTGTGAGGTTAAATATGACCAAGGTACAATAACATATGTAAGAAAATGCCATAATGAAACCCATTTTATATGCTAATTGGAATATTTTAAAGGAAGGCTTTATATAAGAAATACCTAAAAGTAAAATACATATTTATCAAGCAAATTAGTGCCAAGATTTGAACTGGCGAATCTTCAGAAACCCAACAGCCTAACTGAATGAATAAAAGTGTCACTGCTTAAGATCCCTTGTCTGATTTTAGTTTTTGCTTTGTTATGTTTGAGACAGAGCCTCACTATGTACCCCTGGCTGGCCTAAAACTCACTACATAGACCTGGTTAGCCTTGAACCTGGGATCTACTGGTCTCTGCCTCCCAAGTGCTACAATTAAAATCTAGCCCACCATGCCTGGCACTTCAGACATTTAACACCATTCCAGAGTTAGAAGTCTCAGAATCACTTCAGTTTCTATATGCATAATAAAAGTGCTTAATAAATAAGATTAGTATTACCATGCACTTGCCAAGGACCATGTGATTCATGGAGATGATTTCATTCAATTTTACAATAATCCTAGATTTCAGTAAAAGCTTGGTAATGCAGTCAGACCCGTAAGTCTGATGCACTAATTGCCCAGGTCGCTCACGCTGCTCCCTCGGCAGTCCTCCTCTCCACAGTTCCACAACAGTGTGGGGGGGGCCGGGGGGGCGGCTCCACTGCTTTCACCCTTGACCTCCTAATCTCAGCCTAGCATTCTGAACTGTCACTGTCATCTCCACCGGCCTATTGGCATTCATAAGCAATATTTTCACAAGCAAACACACATCTTGCCCTAAAAATACACTCCTACTTTTACATCCCCACTATCACCAGCATCACACAGCAGCACACCACCCTTATCTTCTGCAGTGAGATCTGGCGCCAGTCTCTCTTCACACCCATTAACCACGCACTCTTCAGGCCACGCCCACGAAGACTCGAGCTCTCAGTTCTTCAGCCCACAGACCCTCCTTACCTACATTACAGACACTAATCACATCTTCTGAAATAACCTGCCTCGTCAGCACTCAATTCCTTTGCATTCTCAAGCCTCAGCACGTGGTTATCTGCAAAGAGATCTGGTCATGCTCCTCAAGAGCCTCCAACGATGCCCTCTTGCCCTCCATCCAGCTACTCTCACCCTCTGCTCTTTTCCATAGTTTAAAGCAGATCTCCTTGTCATCAGACTGAACGCCAGAAAACAAGATTAACATTGGCACACATAAGATACTTCCTTTAAGAAAACGAATGTAGCATTAAAATAACAATAAACAAAGTAGGGCTGAGATAGCTCAGAGGTTTGCTCTTCCAGGGGACTCAGGTTCAATGTCCAGCACCCACATGGCAGCTCATAACTGTCTACAACTCCAGCTCCAGAGGATCCGACATGCTCACAAAGATACACACACAGGCAAAACACCAGCGCCCATAAAAAAAATAAAAATAAGTGAATCATAAACAATGACCTTTGAAGACTACATGAGCAAACCACTGAGCATGAGCTAACACATCCAGAAATGTTTTAAATAGGTGAAAACAGGTCTGAGGAGAAAGCGTCTGCCATATAAACATAAACACCTGAGTTCAGACCCCCAGCATCCACACAGGAAGCTTGACGTGGGGTACACGTCTGTTACCCCAGGGCAGGGAAGCAGAAGCTGGGGTTTGCTGGCCAGCCAGCTAGATGAATCAGTGAGAAATTCTGTCTCAAAAATAAAGTGAAAAGTAATAAATGGAGGCACCCAACTGTGATCTATGACTTCCATACACACGCACACCCATACCCACACACAAAATGAAATTCTAAACAACGAAGTTGTATGGTTCCCCAACGATGCTACACATAGACACAAAGGCTGAGAAAGTACCTGTGGTATACTGATATGTGGTAGCATATCGTGTCATTCTGACACGAATTATTAGTTAATTACAATTACAAAAAATAATTTAGCAAAATTACAGTTAATGCTTTAATTTCCAACATTAATGTGAATCTCTGATCTCACACCTGTGTTCGTGTATCCTTTTTGATGAGCCCTGTCACTTTAAATGTGACTTCTTTTTGGTTCTAGGTAAGAACAACCTATGAGAAAAAAATCTGATCCATATTTACTAATGTGTTTTATAATTTACATATCTCAAAATATCCACTAGCCTGCCTGGGGGAGTTGCAGGGACTTCTAGACTCCCTTATCTTCAGGCTCCTGATGGAGCTGTTGGGAGGACTAAACCATATAAGCCCATAAAGCATTTAGCCAAGTGCTTGGTACTCAGTAGACACAGTAAGCGTTAGCTGTCAGTGATTAGCTTCCTCTGCTTACATGTCTTCGCAGATGCAATTCTATTCAGTCATTAGCATCTTTCTTTAGGAAATGAGGACCCCATGCAAGTTTGAATATAATTCTTTTTCCTATGTTTACAAAGTGATCCTAACCATTGGATGACACAAAGAAGCTCAAGTATATGAAAGGTTAAATTCCAAGAGAAAACAGGATTCTCTTGCTCAAAACTCGGCCCGGGGAACTGCGGACTTAACAGAGATAAGCAAGAGAACAAAACGAAAGAGGATCAACAGCAAGAGAAAGGCGTGAGTAAAGAAGTAGGTGTATCAAAACAGGGTACAGCTGCCCTGTTCTCACACACCTTCAAAGGGAGGTGTAGCAGAACCACAAACTCTAAGCCAATAGTTGCTGCTATTAACTACGCCCTAGTGCTCTGTAACCAAGTCTAACTAAAAGATCACTGAAAACACAATCTTCGTCTGCCCCTACTTTTTACAAGCCCTTAGCCACATTCCTAACTCTTGCTGTTTTGAGAGTCTCACAGTGTAGCCTTATCTGCCCTGAACTCAGTGTAAGCCAGGGTGGTCTCAACCTGCTGCTCTCTTTCCCTCTCTGCCTCTATGTTGGGGGTGTGTGCCATCACACTCAACAGTGTAACCCTGACCCTGGTTCGTAGTCTCTAACCTAGAATGAGTCAGTCTGACCTAGACTTCAGACTAATCCATGACACATGACTTCAACAAAAAAGGATTGAGTTTTAAAGGCATTTGGAAGAAAGGGGGAAGACTATGAAGATTATAAATGCAAACATGTCATATACTTCAGTATCTATTTCAGAATAGCTTCAGAAAACATGAACAATATCTCATGATATTTTTAATTAATACTTAACGGTAGTGATGAGATTCAGTAAGGCTAATTTCTTTTTTTTTTTTTTTTTTTTTTGGTTTTTTGAGACAGGGTTTCTCTGTAGCTTTGGAGCCTGTCCTGGAACTAGCTCTTGTAGACCAGGCTGGCCTCGAACTCACAGAGATCCGCCTGCCTCTGCCTCCCAAGTGCTGGGATTAAAGGTGTGCGCCACCACCACCAGGCATGCAGTAAGGCTAATTTCATCCTTTTATGCACAGATATACGTACACATTACCTTGTATGCAGGAAACATCAACTAATTTAAAGTCATATTTTCCAAGTAGTTATCAAACATGTGACTCTAAGAATTTTATATTTTAAAACTACATAAAAACTTTTAAAATAGGTGACTTCCACAAGTTAGTTTGAAAATGCTTGCATATGTTTAGTCTTCAAGGTTAATTAATTCAGCTTGAAGTTCCACATTTTGGCAATCTCTAGGTTTAAACTACCTTATGAAGAGAATCTAATTCTATAACTCTATAAAGAAAACCCAAATTCTATGAATTCTAAAATATTACCAAAAGGACTACTTGCCATGAATTTTCATAATTACATACATATAAAAACAGGTCTCAACTAGCTGAGAGTTCAGCAAACATTTTCCCTATTCTTCAAAACAAAAGTTATCGACAGTATGTCTGCCCAGTAAGTGCACATAAAATAAGGTTGGTCTATATAATTATTCAATGTTACAGACCACTATGAGAACAAAAGGACTATGTTAGTTGAGTTAACTTCAGAAAGGAAGCCCTGAGGATTGGAGAGATGAATCAATGCAGAGGATCTAGGTCAGTTCCCAGAAACCACGTGGAGCTCACAATCATTTGCAATTCCAATTCCAATGTATATGATGTCTTTTTTGATATCCAAGGGCTCATGCACACATGGCACATAAATGTACACCCCAGCATACAGGAGAAAGGGAAGTTAGCACACAGTCCCAACTCTTAACCAAGAAGCTATTTTGCAACTGATATCTGCTGGAAGGGGAAAGCCAGTTTTCTTCAGTGGAGTGACAGAGCACAGGGCAGGCCTCATGCTCAGGAGGAGGTAGCCAACACAAAACAGGCTCCTTGTGGGGATTTTGGTTGTTGCTTTGTTTGAGGAAAAGGGGCTTTGTGTGTGATTTTTTTGTATGCTTTCTCTTCTTTCTTTTTAAGAGAAAGAAAGAACATGAAGTTGGATGGGTAGGAATGAAAGGAAAGAATATAACCAAAACATATTATATGAACATTTTTTAATTAAATTTAAATTTTAATTAAATGACCCAGTGGTTACAAGCACTGATTACTTTTCCAAAGGACCCAGGTTCAATTCCCAGCACCCACATAATAGTTAAGAACTGTCTATAGCCGGGCAGTGGTGGTGCATGCCTTTAATCCCAGCACTCGGGAGGCAGAGGCAGAAGGATCTCTGTGAGTTCGAGGCCAACCTGGTCTACAAGAGCTAGTTCCAGGACAGGCTCCAAAGCTACAGAGAAACCCTGTCTCAAAAAACAAACAAACAAACAAACAAAAAGAACTGTCTATAACTCCAGTTCCAGGGGATCGGTAGCCCTTTCCTGATCTCTGAAGGCACTGCACACATGGTGGACAGACATACATAAAAGCAAACACCCACTCACATAAAATAAAAATTAATTTTCAAAAAACTTTTTAAAGAAAGGCAAGCATTCTCTGGCCTGCTCTTCTCTGACATCTGCATGTCCCACCTCAATTTTATCACTAGATTTGTGACTTACAGAGACACACTGTGTCAAAAGGCACAAAAGGAACGAGCTCTCCAGGCTGTGGGTACTGCACTGAAATCACTAGGAAAGTTATTGATTTAGGTTATAGAGAGAGGACAAAGGAAAATGATATATACCAGGCGAATCCCATATTTTAAGTAAAAGAAATGAAGTCAACCACAATGATGAGTGCACATGCCAAAAGAATAGAACCACCTAAAATATACCAATTAACAAAGTAAGCAATACAACAGAGATCAGAAATGGTCAGAAACCCATGACTGTCAAAGCCAACTTGCAAATACCTATAAAAACAATGCTAAATACATAACAAGAATGTTTTAAAATTCCACATAAGTAAAGACTAAACAATGTTGCAATGTTAACTGGAGAAAAGCATCCAAAAGGTCCTAAGGAATTAAAAGATGACTTTTTCAGTAACAAATAACAAATTAAGGCTGACAAGCTGATCCCAGCAACCCACAGAGTAGAAGAAAAGAACCAACTCCTTCAAGTTTGTCCTCTGACCCCACATGTGTGCTGTGGCTTGTGCACCTACACACATGCTTACACATACAAAAAATAAAATTTTTAAATGTTTTAAAAACATGAACCATTTTCTAAAATAAAAATAAATAAATAAAAAGATATCCAAAATAAGAGACAAGAAATTCTAAGTGGCAGGTGGGATTGAGAAATTCATTTTAAGCAAAAATAAACCATTCAAAATTGCATGTATACTTGTTTTGAGAAAGTCAAGCCATGAGATTACTGCCTTACGTGCCTTCTCCCAACAACTCTCACCTCCTTGAGCACAAAGGCAACTGAACAGCACAAGCTCTTTCTAGGGTGCATTAGTCTAGTCTGTGCCACATAGAACACTCTTCTATCTTTACTGTCCCTGACATTCTGCTACCGTAATAAAGTACCCTGGCTTTACATCCACTGGCACTTCAAATGAATTTTCCTAAGAAGCTTTAAAAACATCCAAGTGTATTACAAACTTATCTGGCTCTGGAGTGCATAGCACAGAGATCCTTCTTCTAAGAGCTGACACAGCACAGCCTGACTTTTCCCTACTGACTGCTAGAACCTGTGTACCGATGCTCAGTCCCCTTTGCTATGACTCAAGGTTAAGTCAATCAGTTCAGCTATGAGAAACCCAAAATAATCCTCATAGACCACAATACTCCATCACCTCTAATCCTTCTTAGAAATTTGATTTGACATTCAAGTTATTAAGGCAAAGGATAAAACACACCAGTTCTCTCTTTTAGTACATTTTCATGTCCTATGTCACAAAGATTCAGAATCTGCTATCCACTAGAAACTCAAGTTTAAACCAAATAAGCAGTAGAATAAGCACACTGCATGGATCAAAAGCACGGAATACAAAACAGGATCAGGAGCCAGTTTACGTTTTCCAGATTTTTACCCAATAAAATAACATCAGCATGGCACTCTAAATAAAAAAAAAAAATTAAGAGAAAGGGCTGTGCAAAAGAACTAATGAGACCTTTCTATGTACATGTTCCTCTATCAAAGCAAGCATGTAATTTATGTTACTGTATTTTCTCCTAATATAAAAGCACCTTGTCTTACAGATGAGGCTGAAGATGGAGTACTGTAGCCTTAGAGAAATAAAGACAAAGAAATACATACAAGAACACAAGCACTTCAAATCCAGGTAGACTCTAAGTGTGCGCCGGGCAGGCAACATCCACAATGAAACTATGATAGCCCCATGGACCTCTACTCTCTACCATTTCCGTGTGCCTCACCTAAAGCAGCAAGCTGCATGCCCTCCATTTCGAAGACCATCTCAGGTGACAGATGCTCATAACTGTTCTCAAACGCTAGTTCTGCCCCAAGTCTATACCGATCCCTGGTTAGGGGTAATAGTTTTCAAATGCAAACTGGATCTTCAGAGCAAATTGAAGATACTATGCACGTGTCTAGGAAGGAAATGGTAAAAACTAGGGAAGCCTAAAGCAAAATAGAAAAGGCTGACAGGGACCTGAGGGTGAGCCAGTCTGCAACACCTGAACGTGTGAGTACCTCCTTACCAGGGTCAGATGCCACAGGGGAGAGACACAAGAGGAAAAGTGCAACCTCCCCCACTCCCTCCTACACACGCGCGTGCATACACACACGCTCACACACACACACACTCACACCGTTGTGCACATCAAACTAATTTCACATGATCACAGATCAGAAGCCTTGAGTCTCAGAAGAAACATTAGAGCCTGGAGTTCGCACTGAGCCAAGCTGAATCTGGGACTTCAGGCTGTAGTTTTCCAAGTTGTCCCAGTGAATGGGTTCCAGGACCACCTTACAGACACTAAACCCAGCAGAAGCTTGGGTATAGAAAATGATGCAGTAAAACCAGGTGGTGGTGGGCATGCCTGCAGGCAGAGGCAAGCGGCTCTCAGAATTCAAGGCCCTACAGAGCAAGTTCCAGGATAGCCAGGGTTACAGAGAAACCCTGTCTCAAAAAGAAAAGAAAGAAGATGGTGCAGTTCCTTGCATATAACCTACACACACTCACATTACCACTGGGTCACTTGTAACACACAATAAAGAAGATGGTGCAGTTCCTTGCACATAACCTACACACACTCAACCTTACACTCACATTACCACTGGGTCACTTATAACACACAATAAAGAAGATGGTGCAGTTCCTTGCATATAACCTACACACACACACCCTTACACTCACATTACCACTGGGTCACTTGTAACACACAATAAAGAAGATGGTGCAGTTCCTTGCATATAACCTACACACACACACACCCTTACACTCACATTACCACTGGGTCACTTATAACACACAATAAATTTAAGCAGGGTGTAAGTAGCTATATTGTTTCGGAAACAATGACAAGAAGAAAGTCATCACATTTTTCTGCACAAGCATAATTCTTTTACAGAAAGCTACTAACACAAAGTTTGTAGAATCCAGATACAAAGCCCACAAACAGAGGTCACTACATTGTCAATGTAAAAGGGACGTAACATCTGAGAGGGTAGGAGTGGAACACCACAGTCTTTTCCCACCAAAACTCAAACTGCAGTGTAATTCCTCAATGCAACCATGCTGGAAGGTAGCACATTCAAGAGATGCCACTGTAGATTAGTTCAGCCTCACTGGGCCAAGTTCTTACTCTTCTGGGACTAGGTCAGCAACCATGAAAGCAGACTATTGTGAAGAAGGTTAGGCTGGGGACGTGGCTCAGTTGGAAGAGTACTTGTCTAACATCCACAAAGCCCTAAAGTAATCCCTAGCACCACATAAACTGGGCACGATGATGCATGCCTGTGATTCCAGCACTCAAGAGGCAGAGGCAAGAAGCAGATCATAAATTCAAGGTCATACTTAGCTAAATACTAAGTTCAAGGCCAGCCTGGACAAATAAGACCCTGTCTTAAAAATAAAAACAAAAACTTAAAGTAACCCCTCACCCTTCCTCACACCTGGTATCTGCTCTGCGGTTCTCCTCCTGTTAGGACAGAACACAGGCCTGCCTGATCTTAAACTTAAAGTCTTCAGAACTACAAGCTAAATAAACTTCCTTTCCTTATGAATTGCCCAGGCCCAGATATCAGTCATAAGCACACAGAAAAAGCCCAAGGTGTAATACCTACCAGCCAGTACGCTAGGAGTGACCAGACTGGACATCAAAAGCGAAGCACTTTAGCACTCCTGCCATAGAGCAGGGAGGGAGCTAGTGTGTGCACCTCCTTAGCCGAGTCCCATAACAGCAACACAGGAAAACACGGTGCTCACTGTGCCGTGGGCTCACATTACAGCTCAGGAACACTGAGAATCCACCTCCTCTCCAGTCCATATGCCAAAGGAAGACATCATCTCATCCTTCAAAAGTACTTGCTAGCACAATGGTAGAGCACACTGCCTGTATGGCCAGGAACCAGAGACTGGATAGCCCAGAAACCTAGGGAAGATCCAAACATGACTGGCCAAAAAAAAAAAAAAAAAAATCAATGAAATGTCTCCTAATGATATCCTGCCATACTCATAGATCAATGCCTTGTCCAGTCACCATCTGAGTCTTACTACAGAAGCAGATGGGAGCAGGTACAAAGACCAACAGCCAGACATTATGCAGAGAGAAAGTTTAAATTGGAGTTCTCACTGGGTCTCTCCCCTGGGAGATGGGGGAACCCAGTGGAAGAGGAAGAGGAAAGATTGTAGGAGGAGTTAGAGGGGATAGGGGACACCAAGAGAACAGGACCCGCTGAATCAACTAAGCACAGGCCTGCAGAAGTCCACACCAGGCCAGCGTATGTTATGGTTATTAGTTTGGTGTTTTTGTCGTACTCCTAAGAACAAGCATGTCTTTGACTCTTTTGCCTGTTCCTGAGGCTCTTTTCCTCCTACCGGGTGGCCTTGTCCAGCCTAGATATGAGGGCTTTCGTCTTGCTTTGTTGTATCTTCTTTTGTCCTGTTTAGATGTCATCTCTAGGAGGTCTGCTCTTTTCTGGGAAGAAATGGAGGAGTGGATCTGGGGGAGGGGGGAGATGGGGAGGAAGTGGGTAGAGTGGAAGGAGGGGAAAATGCGGTGGGAATGTACTGTTTGAAAGAAGAATCTATTTTCAATAAAAGTTTTAAATAAATAAGCACAGTTGCATTGCAGGAGGGGAGAAATAGCTCAGCAGTTAGAAGCACTGGTTGCTTTTCCAAAAGACCCATGTCTGATATCCAACATTCACATGACAGCCTCAACCACCTGCAACTCCAATTCCGGGGATCCATCTCGGCCTCCATAAACAGCAAGCACACACATGATACACACACATTCATGTAGGCAAAACACTCATAGCCAGAAAGTCCACTAGACTCAACACTACATCAAGAACTACAGGCAACTAAGGAAAGCTGACTGCGGAAGAAATAGTCTTCCCCAGGGAAGAGCACACCAGCTGGTTACAAGTAACATTATACAAACTGAACAGGTTGTGTTTAGGATTATATATGCATACACATATATATGTCTACATGTAGCAACAATTAATAAAAAAAAGAAGTCATGAATTTGAAAGAGAGCAAAAAAAACGGGTATATGGGAGGGTCTGAGGGGAAGAGGGAACGAGGAAATGATGTAATTATATTATAATCTCAAAAATAAAATAAAAACACCCATACACATAAAATAATTTTTTTACTTTAAAAACACAAAGTTTTAAAAAGCAGAGTTATGAGAAGTAGCCTGAAAGAAGACTGGGTCATGCAGCCCTGTCGTACCCAGCAGCCCAGGAGCACAGCCCCAGAGAGGCGATACCAACACTGATAGACACTAAAGGCAAGAATCAAAAGCCTGAACTGTTTTCCACTCTAGTTAACACAGAAAGTAACTACTAATGGGTATGAGGTTTTGTTTACACAATAATAAAAATGTCTCAAAATTATATAGTGGTGATAACATTGCAGTTACAATTACTTCTTCAAAGATCAATTTTAAAACATAATATCAAGATATATCAAATCTATTTCAACAAAGACACGTTTAAGATTTATTTTATGTGTATGTGTGTGTGTGTGTGTGTGTGTGTGCACACCTACATATATACCTACACACAGACATACACACATATGGACCACATGTATGCCTGGTGCCCAAGGAGACCAGAAAAGGGCATCAGATCCCATGGAACTGGTGTTATGGGGGCAGTTGTGAGCCTCTTATATGAGTGCTGGGACCGAACCCAGGTCCTCTGCAAGAGCAGCAAATGTTCTTCACTGAGCTATCTCTCCAGTTCCTAAACACATCACTTTTTTAAAACATATATGGCAATGTGTTCAGATACTCTAAAATAAAAAACAAGATCAAGGACATTTTTTCTTCCAGTCTTCCAACAGAAAGCAGCAATTTCAAAATAGTTTTAAAAACAAAACTATTTCTAATAAGAAAAGATAAACTGAGGCAAGAGAGATGGTTCAGCAGAGGACCCATCACCTTCCAGTCAGACAGCTCATGATGCCTAGAACTCCAGGTGCTCAGAGTGCAATGCCTCTAGCCTCCACGGGCACCCACACTCAGACGCATATCCCATGCACAAACACACACAGACGCACGACTAAAAGTAAAACAAATCATTGTTTAAGATAAATCAACTGTTGATAACAGTAAATGGACTTCACCAAGGACCAAAGCTAAAAGAAAAAAAGTAGAAGCACTGGGCTTAGGTCCGATCCTGTGCAGACTTCCCAGATCTTCTACACACACAGGGACTTCATAAGAGAAGGAACTACAGAAAGCCTCTCCCTGGCACATAGCAGACACTAAATGTCTGTTGACTGTCCTTATGCAACCAAATGTGACCAAAACTTTAACAGTAAATGAGAAGGAGTGAGTTCTGAAAAAGCAAGCACCTCTGTCCTCTTGGTGGCACTAACTTGTAAGAAGCCATGCCACAGGAGTCTGCAGACAGGACAGAGACCTTCCACCTACATCAAAGTCCCACTCCCACTTGACAGCTGGAATTTTCCAGAAATAATCTTTCTTTCACAGCAGCACAGATCCACCTGGGACATATTTTCTACTTGTGATCACAATATTTCTCCATGCTAAATTTCCCAAACATTTGTTTTGTAAAACTACAAAATGTAGTTCACTCAGACTCATCTGCAAAAGCAGCTTCTGAAAACTATCCAATCAGAAGTTACAAACAGCTGACTTTCAACTGAAACACAGCCTTCCCTAGACCTCACATGCTTTCAAGTATCACTTGCTGTCGGCTAGTCTTTGAGCCGGGCACCTCATAAAAGAACATAAGAACCTGGATCAACTTACTAACATCACTACTTAAAAGAAAAAGAGATGATAACCGGGGAACAATTTCAAATAACTATAAAAATATACTTAAAAGCCAACCATGGTGGCAGCCTGCAATGCCAGTACTCAGTAGGCAGAGGCATGAAGATCGCGCTAAGTCTGGACTACATACTGAGACACGGTCTCACTAAAACTAAGGGAGGGAAAGTAGAAAATATATATATATCTTTATATAGACACACTTACAGCCTCAAAATGCAAATGACTATCCTTTAAGAAATTTTGAACTTTATCCTTGGGTAAAATGCTGAATCGAAATCGAAGCAGATCCATTTCTTGTTGAATAAACCATCGTCTAAGATCTTCCCTGAAACAGAAACAGAAGTGAATATAAGTTAAAAACCCAATGACAGCTCAATAAAAACAATTTAAAAAAAAAAGATGACCAGATTCAAGAGATTTTCTGACAGGACATTCAAGGCATGTCAGACACCAAGAGAGCAGTCAAGAGCAGAGCGTCCTCTCTGAAGTAAAGAGAAGTCCACAGCGTCACCGCCTGTGTGCACCCGGTCTCACCTGAGACGGAATGTGAGAACCATAAACCATCACCTTCCACGTGGATGCTGGCTGAGGCCCAGGAGCACACAAAAAGGATATTTGGAGAAAACAATTCAGTATAATTAGTGAATAACATAAAAGAAATAGCTCACTGCATTTAAAGTTACTTTCAGAGAGGCCGTTACACTGGAAGTGAGGCGCTCCTTTCTCTGAGGTGCTTTTGTCCACATCGAGTAAACACCAAAGTCTTAAAAATCATTTTTTTCTCTAAACAGGTTAACATGAGCAAACTTTGTCAACTAAGAGGGTAAGCTTCACAGTAAACCAGTATTTTTTTGTTTTTTTTTTTATTTTCTTAAATAACATTTTTTTCATTGATTTTATAAACCAACCACAACCACAGTTTCCCCTCCCTCCTCTCCTCCCAGTCACCCCCTCCCCATCTTCCCACCCTAAACTTCCAATATTTTAAAGCTAAAAATAAAAATATACTAATCCATAAGACAAATACATAGCTGGCATTCATGCTACATTATAAAATAATTACTGCATGTAAAATTTAATTTCATTTTTCCAAGGTGACCTTCATAGACTACCAGCAACTCAGTGGCTATGTAGGTCATATAAACTACATATGTTTTCTATAAAGCCAAAACTCTAAGTTTCAAACTTTAAGGCAAACATGCTATCACTTAGGATCTTGTGAGAAGAAGCGATTCAAAATACTCAACCCATAATGTAATAATAACAAGAAACAACCATAGCTCTGATATTTGACCTAAAATTAGCAAGGGGGGAAAAGTTAAACTAAAAAAGCAATTAGCTCCTTCTCCCTCTGGGTGGCAGCACTGAGTTACAAGAAACCAGTTACCAACTGAACATAGCTGAAATTTAATCTCACATTTGAAAACTTCTATCAAATTCAAGTGCATGTTTGAATCAATGTTTCTTAGCAATATTACCAGTTTTTTCCTTGGAAAAGTATCAAAAGTCGTCTTCCTAATGAAATCCCTTACAAATTAAAATCCCAAAATCTAGAGCCTCTCCCATTCAGATAAAAACAGTTTAATCCAGCAAATCTGCAATAATTTTTTTCCAGCGTCTTCTAGTAAAACAACTTATTTCAAAGAATGCACAATGATGTTCATCCTATGACATGCTGGTTCCCCAATGTCATTCTGGGTTTTCCTACAGTCAGTTCAAAAACATGCCAACTTCCCATGAACCAATGTATAACCCAAGATCAAATCTGAGTGCAAGGACCAAGTGTATACTCACGACTGGCAGTATGCAAGGCGCAAAATAAAGTGGGAAATATGGTCCCTTCTGCGTGGCTCATATTCATCTTCTAAGTTCTCCTTCAAAACAAAACGACACGAATAAATTCATGAATTAGAATGAGAAGGGGTGTAAAGACATGCTGATTCAACACAGCCTATGATAAAAGCTTCAAAACACAATTCTTAATACGCTTTGCAGGATAATTATCTCTGTATTTCAACTACAAGCATGTACAACTGAGAACTGCACTGTCTCATTGAAATCTCCTGGGCTGGACCCAACTATTTTCTTCCTACCATCTCTCCTCCTAATTTTTCCCAGCTAACACCTGGGTATCCACCCTCTCAGTCATTCCTAAAACTCGACTCCCAGCTTCTTTCATTTTAACTGTTCTAGGTATGAGAAAAATTTACTTTAATTCTAAATTATAATATATAACCACACTCCAAAGTCCTATCTCCAAATGCCATGAACTTTTAGAGAAAAAAATTTTAGTATAGAAATGCAAAACAGCAATCCTGTCCCAGCCACAGAAGAAGCAAGATGTGACTGCCTCGCTGAATAAGGTTCTGAGCCATGTGGCTAACATAGACAAGAATAATGGGTTAATATAAGTTATAAGAGTTAATAAGAAGCCTGAGCTAATGGGCCAATCAGTTTATTACTAAAAAATAAATAAAAATAAAAAAAGCAAAATATAAAATTCAGTCTCTAACCTGAAGTACACAATGATCAAGGCCAATGAATTTTTATCCAAGCCCAAACTAGCAAGACTGAACCCATGCCTGGCACTTAACTAGGTACAGGCACCGTTCAAGGCATTCTGATGTACAAACACACTTCTAAAACTGTGTCATGAAGGCTCCTGTGCCCTTAGTTGAAAGATGAGGAAACTGAGGCACTATGAGATCAGAACAAAGTTCATCAACTCTCAGTTACTCTAATAAAATAGGAGGGATAAGCCATTCAAAAGGAGAAAGGCTCACTCTTGGCTCACAGATGTGAGGATTGCAGTATAGTCATTTAGTCCGCTACTGTGAGGGCTGCGGCAAAGCATAACATCGTGGGAGGAGCACACGCTGAAGCAGAGCTGCCCACCACACGGAAGTGGTAGGGATCAGCCAAGAGTGGAGGAGACTGGGGTATCACTGTGCCCTGCAGCAGATGCCTGGACGACCAAAACCTCCCAGTAGGCCTCACTCTCCCCTATTAAAGATTTCACCTCCCTTCAGATACACCAAGCTGAGGACCAAGCTTTTTAACACTCGGGCCTATAGGAGACATTCCAGATTCAATCAACAGTACGTCCTATAAACAGCAAAGCTGATACATAATCATCTCCTTCCTCACTTCTTAGAAAAGCAGCTTCAGTCTTCACCAGCTGCCAAGGCCCCTATTGTGGTGCCTTCCCCAACAGCATTAAGATTGTGTATCCACATGCTAGGCTGCATCTTCCTTCCATCTCCATGGACACAGCATCTGTAGTCTTCCCTTCTATCTCCATGGACACAGCATCTGTTGCCTTCCCTTCCATCTCCATGGACACAGCATCTCTCCTTCCTTGTCCAGTAACTAAAACCTCCAACTCATTTGCTGGTGCCTCTGATGGCCCATGGTAGGAAAACGATTGTGGAAGACATCCCAGTGTCAGTCTCTAGCCCCTGGCCAATCCACATGCAGCAAAACGGGTGAGAACACCTGCATGCATGCATACATCACTCACACAAATAAAAAATAAAATTAACACACATGTGTATCAAGTACATCTGTGTGTGTATATATGTAACTTCTCTTTTCCCTAAAACATCTATATTCGGTCCTACTTCCCGCTGATCATTTTAGCTACACATCTAATGAGCATCCACACCCACCTCACCACCTTTCTTGTCCAACAGCTACCACTGTTCTGACTTCTGCCCCATCTCCAAGGGCCCAATGCTAGCTCCACTGTACACTGTACAACTAATCTTATGTGATTCTGATTAAGTTTCTGAAACTGTTGGGATTAAAAATACCATCACAAAACAAAGTGCCCCAGTTAAAATCCTGGCTCTACCATTTACCAGTATGAGCACGAAGCATAAGAAAACAATGTCTTCATCATAAAATAGGATGGTAACAGTACCCAGCTCGTAAGACAAACTATATGGGCCAGTATAAGTAATGTACTTACAGCCAAATTCAGCACAAAATAAGCATAATACAAATGGCTGATGTTATCCATTGTCATTAATAATATGAACACTATTATTCAAACGCCAACGTTCTTTGGCTTCTGTGACACTACCATCCCAATTCATCACTTAATTCTCATGAAGCGTCTTCTTTATCTCCTTCCCAGACTCCTCCATTCACCTCCACTCACCTTAGATACTGGTATTCTCCTCATCCTGTCCCCCATTACCTTCTCTAAGTATTTCCCTAGTGCATTCTCACATAGTCTTGTTGATTCCAACCTTCTCGGAAGCCTACACTCCCATCAAACATGCCTTCTCTAAGAAGTCCACAAGACACTATGACAGTTGTGTCCAAGTTATGTCTCGAACTAAACTCAACATCTTAGTCCCAGGACTAGCTTCTCTTACTATATGTCACACCTTAAAATAGCACCGCCATTCGACATGTGAGCCACAGACTGGAGCGTTTCAACACTCAGTCCCCAGCTGGTGCGCTAGTCCGGCAGCTGTAGAACCTTTGGACACTGGACCTCGCTGACTGCAGTAGGTCACTAGGGGAGGAGGTTACACCCACTTCTGGTTGTGACTGTGGTCTCTGCTTTCTGTGAGCCCCACGAGGTAAGGAACAACAACGGCACACTCCCACCATTATGAAATCTGCCATGCCTTCACCATTATGATAAAAGATGACCTCTAAAACCATGAGTAAAACATCTCCTTCCTTAAATTCTCCCATCAGCTATTCTGTGACACTCATAAGAAAATGAACCAATACACTGCCCTAAGTAGATACCTGGGTACTGTAACTGCTCTCTCTGGTTTCCCCCTGGGATAAGCCACTAAAATCTTTTCGGTCTACACCAATATCTTTTCAATTGTCCCATCTCTCATAAATTCAGACTTCTCATCATCCCAGGCTCCTGTCCTCTCCTGTCCAAGACGACCCTATCAACCTGCTGTTGGCAATTATCCTCCCAAAATAAAAATGTTATGCTGTCTGTCAAGACACAGTTCCAAGCCAGATACGGTGCTATACACCCACTACTTCAGCACTCCAGAGGCTGAGGATCAATAGCGCAGGGCCAACCCGGACTACATCACAAGGTCAAGGAAAGCTGAGACTGTGGAACAACCCCCTCCTCTGGAAAGCTTTCTAAACTGGCCCTGTCTGAGCCAGGCAACTGTGCCTGCTCCTGGAGTAGCCAGAAAGAAACAGCATGCATCACCCTGTACGACACAGAATGCAGGCAACCTCTATATTCCACCATGGGTAAAAGGCAAGGATGCTACTAAGCTCCCTGTGCGATGCACAGGACAGTACTACAATGGGAAATGAATAGGGCAGAAGGATGGTAGTCCTGAGGGTGAGGAAATCGCTGTGTTATCACCAACTAACTATATGTCAGTCACCTCAACAGACAATTCTTCCACACAGTCTGAACTACATTCATCTTTATAAAACCCTATGTCTAATAAAAGACCTTTCCCATAACTTACACTCAGTAACATAAACACATACAATCTGTAAGGACCATTCTCCCTCCACGCCTTTCTGTTACTTACTCTGTAGGAAAACTTGAGTTTTCGAAGCTCAGCCTCCAACTTACTCTGGTATTGTTCTGTTCCTTTCACGTAACTCACACCGAGATTCTCGACTGTTTTTAGTACTAGTGGAGAAAGATTTAAAAAAGAGAGAAAGAGTATAAGTGTAAAATAATTTTAAAAAGACATAAATTAAAGATAAACCTATGGACAGCAATTCCCTAATCATTTGTTCTTAGGCCATGACAGTATTAACAATTTTGTTTTCTGCAAGTGCATTACATAAATTGCATTTGTAAGAGGATAAACCCCATCAATGCGCTGAAAATACAAGATAAACTAAGACCAGAGAGTCTCAAGCAGGGAAGATGGAAAAACGGATGATCCTTCCAGCTGTGCCACGCCACCAACGCTGAGAAGTGAAAAGGCCTGTGTGCAGTCTGAAGAGAAGCTCTGCTGTCTGGAGTCTTCAGACCTTCTTAGCACAGGAGGATGGGAAGGAGAGGAGAAAGAACAAGACATGGGCTTTCCCTCCCTGGTGATGCAGAGTTGACACAGCAGAGAAGCCATCCTGAGCAGATGCCACAACTACAGCCAAGTGCAAGCCTTCCTCACAAACCCCCAGATGCAGGCGTTAGTACCAGCCATGAGACTCTTCCGCATTCCCTCCTGAATCCTCACAAACCCCCGGATGCAGGCGTTAGTACCAGCCATGAGACTCTTCCGCATTCCCTCCTGAATCCTCACAAACCCCTGGATGCAGGTGTTAGTACCAGCCATGAGACTCTTCCGCATTCCCTCCTGAATCCTCACAAACCCCCGGATGCAGGCGTTAGTACCAGCCATGAGCTCTTCCGCATTCCCTCCTGAATCCTCACAAACCCCTGGATGCAGGCGTTAGTACCAGCCATGAGACTCTTCCGCATTCCCTCCTGAATCCTCACAAACCCCTGGATGCAGGCGTTAGTACCAGCCATGAGACTCTTCTGCATTCCCTCCTGAATCCTCACAAACCCCCTGGATGCAGGCGTTAGGACCAGCAATGAGACTCTTCTGCATTCCCTCCTGAACACAAATCCGGGTTCCTCTGGCTCCCTCCTACTATGGTGTCCAAACCGCGTCCTCTTCACTTCCCTCTCCTCTTCCCGCCATCCCCATCTCCATCTGCAGTTTCTACCTAAGCAGGCCCATCAGCCCCCCTGAGCCTGCTCACTCGCCCCTCACATCCAACCACTCACAAAAGCCGTCACCACACCTCCTTTCCGGCTCTCAGTCTTTCCCTTCCTATCACTGCCATCGTCACCACCTTAACTGGGTCCTTGCCACTTCACCCCTTAAGTGACAAAGCCAAGGAACGCCTTTCAGCCACCACCTTCACTATGAGACATGTGGCACTGTTAAGCTTCCTATGACAATTTTCCCTTGCCATCACTCACTCTGGACAGTAATGAGCGCTGCCTCCCGTGTTAACAGCTCACACCCTGCTGCTCAAAGAAAAACTAACGGTATATCCCATCTCCTGGTCCTTCCAGCAAGAACATTCGGGAGCATAAACTCTGAAGACTGTGCCAGTATTTGTCTCAGTTCGTGTCGAGCTCATTCATTTCTGCATTTACACACAGGATAAATGGTCACGTCCTTCTCACCCTCAGATCCCCACACTTCTCCACTCGCCCTGAACTGGCCACTGAAAACCGCAGCTCTCGCTCACAGCCCCACGCCTTTGTAGAGACCCTTATCTCAGTTTGGACAGGCCTGTCACTTCTTCAGCTGGAAAGTTCCTACCTTCTGCTCATTTGTTCAGGAACCACACCAAATTCCAACTCCCCTAAGAAGCTTTACTTAATCAGACTAAGCTAGTTACTCTCACTTTTCTGCTCCAGGAGCATTAATCTTTACGTCTACCAAAGCAGAAGGGATTCGGATGCATGGCTTCTGTTCTGCATCCCTCTCTCTCCCTCTTCCTCTCTCCACAGTAGATACAGTTTCAACAAAGAACTGAATTACAGTCTTCATCGCAAAGTCCCTGCCTCCCGATACAGTGGTACTCAATATGCCCTCCGCAATGAACAGGAACGGAAGAACAAACCCTCCACAGCAAACCACCGGTCCGAATCCAACGGACTGCCGAATAAAGACGGACTGCCGAATAAAGACGGACTGCCGAATAAAGACGGACTGCCGAATAAAGACGAACTGCCTCCACTCGCTGCCACCAATGACAGCTGCGCATCCCAAGAATACAAATACTTGAATTTAAATGCCACTTACATTTAAGTCTATCAACAGCCAAGTTTTCGAACTCTGTCAAAGATATGTTTTCAGAAGGTGGCTGGAGGTAAAACTGAAGGCTGTGAGGGTAACAAGCATTTCTCTGGTCACCCGCCAAGCGCAGCTTCTTCCGAATCCTTCCTGAGAACTGCATCTTGACGACCTTCTGAAAGTAGTGAACAACAAAAAAAAAAGATGTTTAAGTGATGGGAGCAATGTTAAAACGATGGGAGAGTTGAAAACAACAAAATAGACGTGTGGGCACATTGTACGTACACACACACACACACACACAATACTGCATGCACAGATCATTAAAAGCGATTACACCTAGGCGAGGCCCTATTTTCCACATTCATCTGTAATAAGGGAGGCGAGTGAGCGGGGGAGTTAAACGGAGAGAGATGCAGGTGGTGGACCTTTTAGCAGGAGGGAAGTCAAGTGATGCTGCCTGCTCGCTTGGTCTGTGTCGCCACCCTGAGACAACTGCGAAAGATGGGGTTTTACTAGGGGGCAGTCCTTAAGTCAAGGGAAAGAAAAGTAGATTCTACCGGGATGAGAGACTTACGCCTTATCTTATAACTCTGGGGAACAGACTTATAAATCTAGCCTTTGAATCCAGCCTTCCAGAACATTTAAAAGTGCCTCAAGTTCCCGCCCAGGCCCCGGCGCCTTCCTGGGCCGCGTCTCTTCCCACCTCCTCAACCCCCGCAAACATCACCTGTCACTCGGTCCCACCAGGTCAACTTGCAAACTTTCAACTCCACGTTTTCACCGTCCCTAAAAAACCCGCAAGATTTTCGTTAGCCAGCTAGCAATCAAACTGGAGGAAACACCGCGCTGACAGCTGCTCTCTCCCAGTGGCGGGAGAGTTCATTTGGGACCGGAAGCGGAAATGTGGCACAGAGGTCCCACCCCCTGGCGTCCCGCCCACCGTGGTGCTACGCGGGATCCGTGGGAGCGGCTGAAGGGGCAATGTGTTCCACGCGTTTTGCTCCCTAAAGGACTTTTTGTTGCTGGTTTTTTGTGTTGTGCTTTGTTTTGTTTCGTTTTGCTTGAGGAAGTTTGATCTTTCTGAGATAGAGTCTCCCACTACAGCCAGGGATAACCTGGAATTCGTGGCGATCCTCCTGCCTCAGCGCCCCAAGTGCAGGAGTTATGGGCTAAGCCACAACGCCCGGCATTAAATATCTTGAATTCAAATATCTGTGGATTCTGTTCATTTGTTTTCCAGAACTTAAGCTGTCCCTCAGTGCACGGAGACGGCGTTGGGACTCAGTGCTGCAATGTTAGGGGCAAACGTTTGCACGCTGCGGACTGAGTTCGTGTTACTAAGTACTGAGATCCAGGGGCGGCGATCTAACCGCGCTTTCGTTTGGAGAGAGCCTGCCTGGGTCGGCTTTGCCCCCGGTACACTAGGACTTCCCCTCATTCTATTAGCAACGCTGCCTTCATTTTTCTGATCAGAAAACAGCTCCAAGAATAATGTCCGTTTGCACATCCACGTGCGGTGCCCTCGGTTTCTCCTGCGGCCCCTCGCAGGGTAACATCAGAGCACAGTCTCGAGGAAATGGAGGAACCTGCAGGATTTAGCAGAAATGCTCGGCGACCACAGGGAAGCCAGTGGGATGCGAAGGATCCTTACCCGCTGAGCTTTAGAGCCCCGCAGCCCTCTACAGTGTTCGAGGCCGCGGCCCCTAGGTGGCGTGTCTCCCTTACAAAAGCCGCAGGCAGAGGCCCTGGAAAAGGGGCTGGAAGCCATCGTTTTTAGAGATGCATAGTATAGTCAAACACTTCGAAGCAGAACTTCTAAATGCCCACCAAAGATGGACTACACTGGTAGCTGTCCCTTGCTTGTACCAGAGCCTGTTATAAGCAATTTATATGTCAATTTTTATTCTCAAGCCACACAAGGAAGACTTAGTATTAACTCCAATTTACAAAAAGAACCGTGACTTCCAAAGGTTACCTAACAAATAACAGAGCTGAAGTGACTATCACGGAGCTCCACTCTATCAACCGTCTTGCTGTCCTGATTCCACTAATACGACAGTGGGATACACATTTCCCCTCTGTGGCATATACACAATTGACATCACCAAGTCCAACCTGTGAATTACCTTTAAAGGGTTAAAAAAAGAAATTAAAGCACAGAACAGAGAAGGTATACATGAATAGTCTAAGGATTGCACAGAAATCTAAGTGAAGTCACAACGAGTTTTTTAAAAATCTAGAGATCTGACTAGGAAAACAAAATTGTGCGTCTAAAAAGGTGCACAGAATTATTGTGCAGTGAGAAAGGGTTTGCCATAAATATAACACAAAAGGTTAATATCGTCGGGAATTAAAGAACATCAATTTATTAGAGGAAAATTTTACACAAACTACAAAATTAGCTCATGAAGTAGTCAGTTATAAAGTATGAAAATGTTTATTGATATCAGCAATGGAATTTTCCTGGCAAAACTGGCAAAGATCTACCTGCTTCTGCCTCCCCGGTGCTAGAACTTAAAGCATGTGCCACCATGCCAGATTTACTCTTTCTGTGTTTATATCCCTCTACTACAGGTCTTCATGGTTTTGGAACACGAACTACTAAAACATATGATGGATTGTCTCCTAAGGGAAATGCACCTGAGTCAATTTTGTACCCTGTTTCAAACGGTTCACGGCCATCACTTGTGGCATGTTAAGAATGCCAAGGCTATTTGATTTTAAGCTCTTTTTGGACACTGCCTTTTACTTATCTTCATGTATCAGTTTATATGATCCCTTAAATGCCTACCTTCAAAATTATAATATGAGATAACTAATGTCATTGTATGGCTATTTCATAAAGAACTAGAAAAAACGTTTAACCTTACCAAAATCATATTAAGTCCTGTAATAGATGTTTTTACATCATATCAAAACCTGGGGTTTTTAATTTATGTTTTTAGTAGTGAGCCTAGCTTTTAACAGCTGAGCTGTCTCTCCAGTCCTGTTTTTAGTTTATGTATTTATGTGTATGGATGTTTATCAGCTTGTAGTATGTGCACCTCTAGCATGCAGTGACAACAAAGGCCAGAAGAGGGCATCAGACCCCCCAGGACTGGAGATAGAGACTCCTATAAACCATTGCGTGGGGCTGGGATCAGAAGAGGAGTGCTCCTAAGTGCTCAGTCCTCACCCCAGCTCCTTCAAAGCCTCTGATTTCAGAGAACAAAGTAGCCTGAGCCTATCAGCTATAACAGCATCATTATTTTTTTTCACATTTCTATCATCCATTTATCTGTTTTTTTCCATATTCTTTTATTTTTTCCATTCAAAAAAATTTTTACATTTTCTCCCCTTCTCCCAGTCCCCTCCCGCTCCTCCCCACCCCTCCTCCCTCCCCCTGCTTCCTTAAAAAAGGGCATGGTGCCCTGCCCTGTGGGAAATCCAAGGCCCTCCCCCCTCCATCCCGGCCTAGGAAGGTGTGCATCCAAATAGACTAGGTTCCCAAAAAGATAATACATGCAGAAGAGATGGGTCCTAGTGTCATTGTTGATGGCTTCTCAGTCTGCCCTCATTGGCAGCCACATTCAGAGAGTCTGGTTTGATCACATGCTCGTTCAGTCCCAGTCCAGCTGGATTTGGTGAGCTCTCATTAGTTCAGGCACACTGTCTCAGTGGGTGGACCAGCCCCTCATGGTCCTAACTTCCTTGCTCATCTTCTCCCACCTTCTGCCCATCGACTGGACCTTGGGAGCTCAGTCCATTGCTCTGATGTGAATGTGGGTCTCTGTCTCTATCTCCATCCATCAGACAAAATTTCTATGGTGGTGATCAAGATTTTCATCAATGTGACTCTGGGACAAGTGAAAGATCTATTTGACAAGAACTTTAAGACCTTGAAGAAAGAAATCAAAGAGGATACCAGAAAATGGAAGGACCTCCCATGCTCCTGGATTGGTAGGATCAATATAGTAAAAATGGCAATTCTACCAAAGGCAATCTATAGATTCAATGCAATCTCCATCAAAATCCCAACAAAATTCTTCATAGACCTTGAGAGAACAATAACTAACTTTATATGGAAAAACAAAAAGCCCAGGATAGCCAAAACAATCCTATACAATAAAGGAACTGCCGGAGGCATTACCATCCCTGACTTCAAACTCTATTACAGAGCTACAGTAATGAAAACAGCATGGTATTGGCATAAAAACAGAGATGTTGACCAATGGAATCGAATCGAAGACGCGGATATTAATCCATTATTTTCTAATCTCAATGAGTGTCAGTACACACTGTAAAAACTGTTTTCTGTATCCAGGGGCAATTGAAAGGCCAACTTCCCCACAGCAGAAACACACAATGATGTGGACATTTCAGATGTGCTTTCAGTGAAGGAGCTCTCTCGTATATTCATTTCATCAACAATGAGGGATTATATAATGCTGAGTCCTGGCAAACAAGACTCTCAAGAAGCTACAGACGCTGACCTCACAGCGGGGAAAAATACATATACGCAAACACACTTTTACTTTCGATAAACCATAAGCAGTCAAAACCAGGGACTACTGTGCCATTTCTGGAACCACAGCTCCTGGATCCCAAGAGCCTTCCATAAATATTTATGGAAGGAGATTGATGAGTCCTGGAGGGATGTCTAAGTCAAGCACTGGGTGATGAGTCCTGGCGAGACTATGAGCAAAGTGCTGGGTTCAGCTTTGCAGGAAACAGATGGTTTGAATCGAATGTGACGCTGACCTTAGAGACAGCAAGTGCTCGTCTAAAAACTGTATAAGCATTCCTTTCAGAATGACTTGGCTGCCCAGCTTATCCTGTAATAAAGCACAGAGTACCTTCTGCAGCATAATTTCCATGAATCGTCATTGCTCTGTGCAGGACCTGTGCTGGACAATACCAGCTGCAGACAGTCCAATCCAGATGGCATTCACCCTGAGTTGACTTCACCACTCCAGAACTCCAGCTCTGTGGTGCTTTACATAGTTGAGTGTTTAGTTGCCATACTTGGTAAGTCAAAGTGCATCTACATTATTCCCCAGTTTAGGGTGTGTTACCCCAAAGCTCAAAGATGTGCAAAAGTTCTTGACGAAGTAAGCATCTCCTGATTGCTACACCCTGCCAGAGCACCATGGAAAGTACAGAAAAAGAAGCCTTTCCAACAGGGCGCCTGACACCCAAAAATGAAGGCAAACTTGGCCACCTTCTGCTTTCTCCACCCTCCTGACTTCATTTCCTACTTCAGAGAGTTTGGCTATGAGAGAAATCTAAAAACAAACATCCCATTTGAGTCCATTAGTCTAGCCAGCGAAGGTCAAGAGAGCCAGAGAGAACATACCCTTAAGAGGTAGTACAGGGAGGAAGAAACGCCCTTCCATATACCAAGATGGCTAATTTTATTCTGGAAATGTCAGTTAACCCTACTAAGTGCCAAGAAGTGTTTTCCAATGAAAGAGTTCCAAATCTCTGTCCTCTTAAATTTCATAGTCTAGTAGGAAAGAGAAAAGAACAAATAATTATATGAATTACTATGTAAGATAAACCAAACAATAAACAATTCAACCAGAGGAGGAATATGAACAGTTCTTGGCGGAGTCTTAGAAATTCCAGAAAGAGTGGCTGGGGAAGGCTGGATAGAAATATGAATATGAAGCAAAGATGATAAGAAAATTAGGAATTCCACAGCCTTTGGACTGTGAATCCATGGAAAGATTGATATAGTCTTATTGTATTTAAAATACTGTGGTACTGGAACAGGAATAAGCAAATTAATTGAACAGAAGAGAGAACCCAGAAGCCCAGCATGCGACAGGCCCACTCCTCTAGTCAACGGAGAAAAGATGGGCAATTCTAAATTACCCTGGGACAAATGCCTGTGGGAGAGGAATCTCATTCTCTACCTCTTTCTATCCACTGACATCAACTCAAGCTAGTTGAAGATACTCCAGAAAGGCAAAATAATAAGACTTTCGGAAAAATATATGCATGGTCTTTGTGATGTTTGTGCACCAAAGAGGTTCTTAAAGATACAGGCACAGAGGTATGCACCCATCGTCTCTGCAATTTAGAAGACTAAAGTGATAGAACGACATAAACCCAAGAGTTGGAGGTCATTCAGATCAACACAGCTAGCTCACATAACAAAACGGGGGAGAGATTAATTAAAAGCATAGGAGTCTGGAGATGGGGGTCTCATCAATTAAGAGTGTGTGCTGGGCTGGAGAGTTAGCTCAGTGGTTAAGGGCACTTCTTGTTCTTGTGAAAGACCCAGGCTCAATTCCCAGCAACCACATGGAGGCTCTGTATCTCCTCGGACACCAAGCACATGTACAGTGCACAAATGCAGACAGACAAAATAATAGAGATAAATTTAAAAAAAAAGAGTGCATATTGCTCTTGCAGGGGTCCAGGTTCAGTTCCCAGCAGGGCGTCAGACAGCCCACAACTGCCTGTGACACTAGCCCTAGGAGACCCAACCCCCTTCTTCTGCTCTCACGTGAACATGCCCACACATAGACACATACATATAATTACAAAATCAATCTACAAAGAAGAAAAGTATAAAACAGTTCTGGAGATGGAGAGTGATGATGGTTGCACAATAATTCGAATCTGTACACCGCCACTGAACTGGACACTTAAAATGACAAATCCTCTGTTGTGTATCTTTTAACCACTTTATAAACACAAGATAAAAATGAAGAAGTCCCATGAGCGGATAATGAGGGTGGATGTAAAAAGGATTCATTGATTGTTTGGAGTATATTAGAATAAAGAACTTAAGTTTCAATTTAAGTATATGTGCATCTTCATAGCCACAAAATTAGGAAAATTATAACCAACACAGGGTTACTATCCAAATATAACTAATAAGAAAAACTCAGGGGCTGTCCCTACCATCAAGTTAGGGATACATCACAGCTGGTAGAATGCTTATCTGGCAGATATGAAGCCCTGGGTTCAATCCCCAGCACGCATATAGTGAGTCAGTCTGCAGACACTGAGGCTCTGTCCCCGAAAATGCAAGTAAATAAATAAATGCACAGTAGGAAAGAATGGAGGGAAATCTGAACAAGTGTTTCTAGGACAGGGGAAACAGTGATGACTCAACATATGAGATCATGTCAAACCACACCAACAACTAAGGACATGGAAACATTCAGTACAACCACAAAGTCTGAAAATATCCAGTGTCAGGAAGGCCTCCACAGGCCTCAGGAAAAGATGAACTCATGCAATTACTTTGAAAATCCAGTTAGTATCGTCTGGCAATCTCAATGTGATTGCCCCAGTTTAAGAATTCTAATCTAAGTGCTGTATATTTCTAGAGAAACTTTGTGTCTATACATCCAAAAAAACAAAAACCACTAACAAGCATATTCATAGGAACATCAAAATAGTGAAACACCGGAATCTGTTCACTGCTAGGGGTAAATGAACTGTGGTCTTTTTGCCCAATGAAATATACTTATAAAACACAATGTAAACAAATGAACTACAGCTGAAGTAAGCACAGAAATATGAATGATTCTCAGGCCTATGGGACTGGGACACTGGAGCATATGTTTATATGCCGTGTGTTCTTCACTTCCCATTCCTCCCTCTAGAAACCACTGCATCCCTTCTCCCTGGTGCTGACTTTACAGGCTATAGGAACAGTTTTCTGTGCTATGTGCTCACAGTTAGATTCATTCCCAAAAGAACTTTGGAAATTGAGAAGGAATTGAGGTCAGTCTGGTATATCCTAAGGTGTCTCCCTGCAGGCCTGTCTATGTCCTTCAACACATTGCTGCTCATCTCAAGTAAGCTGACACTAAATGATTCTCTGTCTCTGAGTCAGATAACAGCCCCTGTCCCTCCACAGAACAAGTAACAGGAGAAAACTGACTTCCAATGAGTCATCTGTGGCTGTCCCCAAACTGCTCTTCTTGGACACACACACACACGTACATGCATATGCATGCACACACACACAGACAAATCTTTGAGTTAGCCAATGTTGAGTGGTGCCACCTGCCTTGTGTTGAACTCTACCGATACAATTCAGGATTTATATAAACACTTAAGTATTTAATCAATGTAATATTGAAGAATACATACTGAAGGGTAAGACAATGAATCAACTCAAGACGCTGGTTGCTCTCGGGAGAAGGGGCATGCTTCGGTGGAACCTCTCTGCCATCTCCCTTCTCTCCCTAGTGGACACAAAGAAGATCTCATAATATTGTAAAAAGAAAGTGATATTTCAGAGAATGGCTTCCTGAGATTCAGTAGAGAGGCTTGCAGAGCAATCATTTCTGCTCTCTCTGATTTAGTAATCCCTCCTCTCCATCTGTCCGCCTTTTCTCAGTCCTTTGAGAGGCATGGCATGAAGATTCTTTTTAGTAGGCCACCACCTTGGCCTGAATTATTTCCTCCACTTTCCAGTAGCACCACACATACACAGACACACAGACAAATGGATGGACATGGAAACACACACGCACACACACACACACACACAGAGAGACACACACACATTCAAGCACACACCTTGCAGCAATGACCTGATAGGGATCACCTAAGCCTCCAAGACACAGTTTGTCCTGCCTGAACCTTTTCAGCACCCCGATTACATATAGAAGGTATGTATGAAAGACAGATGCATTTATTAATTTAACCTTCTCCCTCAGACTGGCAAAGTGTGTTGCTGGGCGCAGAATCCTGAAGCTAAGCCAGTAAGTATCTTTCTGGTGAAGAGGATAGTGAAATAAGATGAACCTCTCCCTGAACACAGGAACAGCAAAACTGTTCACTTGTGGTGGTGGTGAGGTTATTTCTAGATATCAGAGAAGGAAAAGAATACAGAATCTTTTTCTCTGCCTTCAGGTTAGCCATGTACAAATAACTCTAAATATTAGTGTTTCTGAACCCTACATCTTATAGATAATTGCCATAGGTACCATAACACCAAACACTGCAAATCTCTGGCCAGATTAACTTTTTGAGAGAATTCATCTTACAATAGTACTGTCGGCACCAAAGGTTATGAGAAATGCCTGATTTTAGTAATCTCCAATTCATTCCTAAATGTTTAATAGAACTCTTTTCTCTATTTAAGTTTAACCTGGACTGAACCCCACAGTACAAGCCACATCTACCTCAAATCATCTTAGTGACATTCAAAGGAATTGGCTTGGAAAAAAAAAAGCCTGCCTTTAAAAAAAAAAAATCTAAGCGCTCCCCTCGAATCCAGTGTTACCTTAAGAACCAATGGCATTTTTGATGCACTGCCCATGTAACCTCCCCAGTGAGAATTTCTAAGGTGAATGGGTCATTTCACATTACTCCAGTCATACACTGGCAACACTGAACTGCTATTTGATGTCAAACGACTCTGAATATCTTAATTTTTAAATACAAGTCTCGTTCCTAAACGGCAAGGTCCTGAGACGGAGAAGAGCATCTGGCTGGGTTTTGCACTCCGCCTCGATCCCGTAGCACAGGCAGACACTCCACAGGGACCTGCTGAACTGAACTGAACTCCTTCCTATTCATCCCTGGGTCCAGATGGGCTTTCATGTTCCATATGATGTCATCCTCCCCGAAGATGTATTTTCACTCTCGGTGTTGGCTTTCGGATGGCAACTCCTGAAGCAAATATTTTCCTTCGGTTGGCTGAGTTTTGGAAACTGAAGAAGGTGTCAATGCAACGCTGTGATGATGCCAAGATTTCATTCCAACTTGACTGATTGATTATCCTATCTAAAAGTTAGTGTTCCTCATTGGGGAAATGATCTTAACCTTTCACAGAACAGAAGCCATGAACTAAAAAGGAATCTGTCTAACGTTGACAAAGATAAACAGTTAAGGGTAAATGTTAAGGCCTGTGCTGGCTGCAGAGAGGGAGGGGCTGCCTTCCTGACTTGGGTGGGGTCACCTCTACTAAATTTCTCGTCTTTCAATAATAAAACATCACCCATCAGTATGTATCCACAAGGTAAAAAAAATTCCTTCCTTCTACAGTGAAAATGAATTTCCCTGTGGGGTTAAATAATTTAGGTCCATGCTTCTCAAGCGTGTGGTACGTACTTCAAACTCTTCCCTGTGTGGGCTCCTCACCCACCACTCTCTTTCCAAGCCTGTATGACCCATGAGGCTGGGGCAACTATCCAAGTCAAATGCTTCTTTTTCACAGACACTGGCTCCTTCCCCTCCTCAACCAAAGCTGACTTTTCCCAATCCACACGTAATGCCTAGGCCACACGAGCCAATCTTAAAGCCAAGACTGCCTTCTCCTGAGGACATTTCTGATGGAAAGAGGTTGGGCTGTGCTTTCTGCAGAGGAGCAACAGAGGCAACTGGATTTTGCCCACTAATTAACAACCCTCATTGTGGGATTTTCTTTCTGCTGTGCAGATATAATCCAATGGTGTGGGACCATGGTCTATATTCTGTCAATTATATTTTAAATAAACGCTGATTAGCCAGTAGCCAGGCAGGAAGTATAGGCAGGACAACCAGACAGGAAATAGAGGCGGGTCAAGGAGAACAAGAGAATTCTGTGAAGAAGGAAGCCCATTTCCTCTGCAGTTGTGAGCCCGCCACAGAAGCAGCAAGATGTGACTGCCTCGCTGAAAAAGGTACTGACCCATGTGGCTAACATAGATAAGAATAATGGGCTAATAAAAGTTGTAAGAGTTAATAAGAAGCCCAAGATACTAGGCCAATCAGTTTATAACTAACGTAGACCTCTGTGTGATTTCTCTGGGACTTAACGACTGTGAAAACTGGGCAGGACAGAAACCCCGACAACAATCCAACATTTGGTATAGAATACTAAACCCAGGTTTTGCCAACTATAATTTTTCTTATAATAATGATGTTAACATTTACAAAACATGTAACAGTTTTCAAGGCTATTTTGTTTATAAGATCAATTAACTCTCTGGAGTCTATTTAACCATGCTAACTTTTTTCCCTTTCCATTCTCCTTCTACTTATGTGGTAAGCTTTAAATGTTTAAGTAAAATAATATATCTTGTGTCATCAGGAAGGCTATGTGATTTCTAAAAAGTACCACATGGGAGCCACTGTCTGTGACAACAACTGCTTTAGTGTCAGATGATTGTCTGAAATGAGAAGGTCTAGCTTTCAATATATTGATAAGCATATCTAAATATTCTTGATTTTAAGAATCTAAAGACAAAACGTCTTTTTAAAAATTTTAGTTACTTTACTTTTATATGCATGAGTTTTTTTGCCTGCATGTGTGTCTGTGTGTCGTGTGCATGCTTGATGCCCAAGGCGGTCAGATTCCAAGGGGGAATCAGATACCATAGAACTGGAGTTAGAGATGTTATGAGTTGCCATGTGGGTGCTGGGAACTAATGTGGGTCCTCCACAGAGTTAGCAAGTCTCTTAACCAGCGAGCCCTCTTTATTACCCAACAAAATACCTTTAGATCATTGTCTTGAGTCACCAGCACCAATTTGAGTGAAGGAAATTAATTCTCCATAGTTTCTATCTAGCTGTAATTTTCAATTCCAAAACACTTTCATAAAGCAACCATCAGTGTCTTAGCCTTTTTTTAATGAGTTAAAGTTTGTCTGGACATTAGCAAATGAACCCAGTTAGAAAACTAAGGCACTAGTGAAATGAAATTGATGCAGAGGAACTCAAATATTGGAGTCAGTTGTGATCATTGATACTTTGGTAAAGAAACTAAGAACTCACAGTAATTGAAATAGAAATTTGTGGTAGGAAAGGAGCTCTTATAGGTAGATATTTCAGAAATCCAGAGGGCCCATCCAGCCTAAGGGGCAGAAGTATTGCTTTGATCTCTGTCTTTGGATATCCCAACTTGCTACATGTGCAAGGAGTATAAGATATACATATGATAAAATATACAGTGGGAGATTTTTTTAAATTGTATTTTTTCTCCCTTGTGTTTTCAGGTAAACAGCTATGTTGATTGGCCTATACTTGTTTTTAAATTTTTTAAATAAATAACCAGAAATGGTAATGACTTCCCAAATGATAATCTACTGTGCTCAGACTGCAAAGCCTCAGGATACTAAATTATTTCATTATTATTCTCAATATGCATTCTTCAGTTTCAGTAAAATATCATCCAGCAAACTAACATTACTCATATTGCATTGCTTTTACAATTTTGTAGCCTATAAATGGATTTGACTTTTATATGTTATGTTAACTATAAGCATATATAATGGTTAATCTTAGCTATCAATTTTATTGGCTATATCAGTAAAAATGTGTTGTATGCTGTGTGCTGTGGACTTTCCCAAGACAACTAGATCATGCAAGGCCTGAACCGATGAAGGGCTAATCCACTGATGAATTGAAATTTAGATAGATCATTGAAAAATAGGAGAAGTTCCTGTCTTGTTGAAGGAAGTGACTTACTGGGGTCGTGTCTTAAAGGGCTGTGTCTTGCCCTGACTCTTTGCTGATTCTGCTCCTTTTGGATTTACATCCATAATAAGATGCCCACTCTCTGCCATATACATGCCCCAGCATGGGCCCAGAAACCCAGAACCATGTTACCTCAACTTGTGAGTATCAATAAGATTAATAAATAATTTTCTCTTAAGGTGCCTCTGTCAAGTGATGAGAAAATTAACTAAAAAGCATATTAAAAACTATCATAATAATTACAGTGCCAATAAAGATACACATCAACTCCAACTACACTCAGTATTCAACTCAAGCTTGAGAATTTCTAATCTAATCATAAAGTGCATAGACAGTAAACCCTGTCTCTCATAGAACAAATATGAAATAGTAATGTTAAATGATTATCGACAAATATAGTTGGACAATATATTTTAACAAATATAGTCTTAGGGTTTTCATTGCTCTGAAGAGACACCATGACCATGGCAACTCTAATAAAGAAAACATTTAATTAAGGGTGGCTTGCTTATAGTTTCAGGGGTTCTGTCCATTATGATTATGAAGGGGAGCATGGCAGCATGCAGGCAATGTACAGGCAGACGTGGTGCTGGAGCAGAGACTGCTACATTTGCAGGCAATAGGAAGTTGACTGACTGTCCCACTGAGGGATGCTTGAGAAAATGATACTCAAAAGCCCGCCCCCACAGTGACATACCTTTTCCCAACAAGGTCGCACCCCCTAATAGTGCCACTCCCTTTGGGGGGCATTTTCTTTCAAACCTCCACTTGTAGTACTTCTAGAAAACTATATTCTTAGAAGATAGTTACTTTCTAGACCAGCAATTATTTTATTGAGGTAATGTAGATTTTGTGATCAAGCTTTTATTATGCATTATCTTAGGGACAGAAGGCTTTATTCTGTGAGAAACAATGTTATTTAAAATCACTGTGTCAAGTGACTCAAGATTGCTTAGGACACCCATTAACACCACCAGAGTTACAAAACACTGAGGATGAAACATCTATTTTGTTTGTTGTAAGGGGGAGACCTCTTGTTTTTCCCCGGCCACTTAGCCACAAAATAATCACACAGAAACCATATTATTTAAATTACTGCTTTGCCCATTAGTTCTAGCTTCTTATTTGCTAACTCTCACATCTTAATTTAACCCATCTCCATTAATCTGTGCATCACCATGAGGTCATGGCCTACCAGCAAAGTTTCAGCACATCTGTCTCCAGCAACTTCTTATTAATGAGACCTTAATCTGTGCTCACATATGCATTATTACACACTATAACGCTATCAGTAACTACCCAAATATATCTCTGCATCTTTTCCAACTGTTTTGCCCAGCAAAGTTTCAGCACATCTGTCTCTGGCGGCAGCTCCATGGCTTCTCCCTGACTCCACCTTCTTTTTCCCAGCATTCAGTTTAGTTTTCCCCACCTAGCTAAGTTCTGCCCTGCTATAGGTCCAAAGCAGTTTCTTTATTCATTAATGGTAATCACAGCATACAGAGTAGAATCCCACATCATCTGTTCATGTAGTAACACACTGTAGACCCCTGTGTTAATTAACGGCTCCAAAGACTTTTATTGCATGGCTCTAAGGGATGTGCTTTTTAGCCAACTTCTTACTAATGAGGCCTTAACCTGTGCTCACATTTTCACTATTACACACTATAATGCAATCAGGAACTACCCACATATATCTCTGCATCTTTTCCACTCTTTGTATTGAAGTAACTGGGTCAAGGAAAGTGTGCATTGAGCATGTCAATGTATTATGCCAGGGCTTCCTCTAGAAATACTTGGCCGATTTATAAACATAATGAATTTAGGGGATGGAAACATTTCTCAGTAGTTAAAAGTATGTGCTTCTCTTACAGAGGACCTGAGCTCATTTTCAGAACACATTTAAGGCAGCTGACAACTAACTGTAAATCCAGCCCAGAGCATCCAGTGCATTCTTCTAGCCTCTGTAGGCTCCTATATTCAACTCACACAACATACACACAAACACACAGCATACACATAATTTTAAAAATATAAATCTTTTTTAAAAAATTCACTAGTTTGTTACTTTGTTTTGTTTTGAAACAAGGTCTCACTAAATAGGCTGGCTTTGAAGATCCTACTCCTCAGCCTCTTGAAAATCTCTTGCTTTTACAGATGTTATAATAATATGATAGTTTTAGTTTATTCATACCAAATTTTTATTTTGTGGCTTGGGGTGTGTGTGTGTGTGTGTGTGTGTGTGTGTGTGTGTGTGTGTGTGTGTGTGTGTGTTGCTGGATACAGACTTTAAGGCCATGTACCCCCCAAACCACTGATTTATATCCAGAGTCCTAAAACTAGTTTACTATTAAAATGTGGATAAGGGTGTGATAGAAAATACCCATTTTTAATCTATTTTTGATGTCATTTTAGCTAGACACAATTATTCTATGCAGTTATGACATGGGTAATTAACAGTAATAATTTTTTTTAAATCAGCCTATAACTCCAGAGACTGAGTTGGGAGAATCACAAATCCAAATCCAACTTGTGCTATTCAGTGAGAGAGTTATTCAGACAGGCAATAGCAACAAAAAATAAGAACCCAAAACCCCAGAGTATAGGAGCTGGGCCAGGAGACCCTGGATTTTATCTCCATAACAACAACAAACTCTTTAATTTTTAATAACACATTTCAACACTATGATTAATAGCTTTGACTGACCAACATCCAAGCACAACTGCTGAAGACAAAAACTTGGAACTATTAGAGCTGGTTTGTTTTATCTGAAGTCCAAATGTTTAAGGGCAATACATTTATGTCTTGGCTTTATAAGACGCATTCACTCACTGATAACTTCTCCCGAATAAAAACTCTTACTTTTGGATTCAACTCTCTATCCTCAGAGTTCTCTGTGTCCATTTACCTCAGCAAAACACATTGGTGACCCCCATGTTTTTCAGGGTCACTCACAGAGAACCTAATGATATAATTTATTGTCCACAAAAGCACACATCTGAGGGTGAATCAGGGTTGCTGTAATGTTGATTCTTGGCTAAGCCAAAACCATCTCTGCAGAGTAGACTGGACAAATCACTCAAGAAGACTTTCCAGCTAGTGTGCTTTTAGGAATTGGCTTTTGTGGATTTTACGATATTTCTTAAGTAATCACTACGTGCTATAGTCAGAAATATATATATTCTGGGCCCTTTAGGAGCTTACTGACTTGTGAAAACAGAACTAATGGCAGTAAAAGACTACATTGGAAACATTAGGAAGGCTCCACCCAACAGATTTTTCTTCATGCCTTACAGGTCTAGTGTATGCTTGTTCTATTTTCCCCTGGAATACTTAATGAAACTAAATATCATTTTCTTAACTTTGGAGTTGAATCTGAAAAAGTAACAGAACAATGCTAAAAGCACAGAGCACAAAAGTCTGAGGCAAAACTAAAAATATCAACTTACTCTTGAGATCTTAGTCTTGCTAATTAAAGAATTTAGGAGTGGACTCAGATGGAATCTAGAGGACAATTTTAATAGAGTCTAAAAGAAAATCCTTAGGACAAGCAAGCCCTATGTCTCCGCAGCTGCCTGGAGGAGGAAGAAGGAGAGGGGAAAGAGCAAAGGCCAGGTGCTTTTTGAGTTAAGCCTCGTGGTGGGCATCACGTGATGGGGACAGGAGCTTTAGAGAAGGAGTAACTCCCAAAGCTTACAGAAAGCATGAGGGACAGAAAGGAGAAAAGGGAAAGTTAGGCTTTTTCTGAGCAATTCAGAAAAGCAGAAGGATTTACAAAGCTGCATGGCAGGGGTTCTGTAAGCCCCTGCACCAGGAAGAGGGGGGTGTCAGAGAGTGGGGGTGGGGGATTCTGGGAAGGAAATATACAGTATCTCACTAAAGGGATAATTATTCCTCCCAACCATTTAGCATGAACCTGCCTTACTGTGGCTGGCTCAACAGGATTAACTCTTTCTTGTTTGAGGTAGCTTGAAATGTTATGTTTCCAAACAGATGAGGGAAATAGTTTTCCATAATGGGCCTCCCCACAGGGCCCTGATCAAGACTATTGCAACAGTACCTCTTTGGTTCTAGGGTATACTCAATATAAATGTAATGTTTTAAACTATAACAAGTATAAGAAAAAAGCAGAGAGATCACTTTGGAGGTTGAAACCAGGGAAGTCAAGAATCCCGGAACTCAGAAGGCAGAGTCAGATGGATCTCTATGAGTTTGAGGCCAGCCTGGACCACGCAGTGAGATCCAGGACAGCCAGGCTGTTATACAGAGAAACCCTGTCTTGAAAAACAAAAAAGAAAGACCAGAGTCAAGTCAGATGACCCATCAGCAAGAAGCACCCTACTGTGGGTCCAGATCCACAAGTTAGCATCCCTCACAGGAAGGAAGAAAGAGTGCACACTACAGAAGCAATAATCTGGGCAAAGCCAGGGTCAAATAATCAATCATCCTGTACAAATGTCACTCAGGACACGCGTGGAGAGCATCATAGAAGAGAAACCAAACACTGAGGTCTGCAGATGAACTGGCTTTGAGGAAAACTTACTGAGGTTATCAAGAGTCAAACGGAAGTGTATTACAGAGTAATAGCAGGGTTGACGTCGGGGTTAAAAGACAGCAGCACAAATGCTGAGTGGTGGGAAGGGGGCTGAGAGCATTGAAAAGAGACCTCCACCCATTTATGCCCAAGAGAAAGTTAGTAAGGACCAGAAACGCACAGATAGATAGAGAAGCCCACAGACAGAAACCATGAAGCCAGCTGGACTGCCATAGCAAGTGCCGGGTCATTAAACAGACCTTTTATTCTTCTTCATGATTCTGGAGATTAGAAGTACAACATCAAGGCCCAGAGAGGCTGCTCAGCAGTTAACACCCACATAGAAGAGCCCACAACCTTCTATAAGTCCAGTTCTGAGGTTTCCAATTCCATCTTCTGGCCTCTTAGGCCACCTGCATACATATAGTGTGTGTGTGTGTGTGTGTGTGTGTGTGTGTGTGTGTGTGTGTGTGTGTGCGCGCGCGCGCGCGCGCGCACGCGCACATACAATTAGGGTCATGCATATACACATAAAATGAAATAAATACTTATTTTTTTTCAAGGAAGTTCAGAATCATTAGCTGGGCTTAGTGGCACACACTTTTAGCCCAGCATTTCAGAGGCAGAAGCAGGTGGATCTCTAGGCGTTCAAGACAATCCTGATTTACACAGTGAGTTCCAAAGCAACCAAAACTATATAGTGAGACCTTATCACTAAATAAATAAATAAATGCCCATCAAACTGGAAGTGGTAATCACGTTCAGGGTTCTCAAAAGACAACCCATCAACCCATCATATCAGACTAGGACCCATCCATACAACTTCATTTTAATCCTAACTTTCTTATTAAATATTATCTCCAAAGACACTCACATTCTGAGGCACTGGGGTTAGGATTTCAATTTATGAATGTGATGAGGGACACAATTCATTGTGACGCCTAACGAATAGGATACGTAGGAAATATTGGAATTTGCAATGAACATAAGTCACTGAAGTGGAACCATTTAGATGACAGTTAGGACGCACCCTAGAGTCTTAAAGCATAAAAGAACTAGCTGAAACTATGAGGCACCAGGGCTCCTCCAAGAAAAAGACAAAGAATTAAGTTCAGATGAGCAGACTCTTTAAATCATCACAGGAAGGTCCTGAGCTCAGTTTCACTCCCCAGAAATGTACAATATGTTAAGAAATACGCACAGACAACCCCACACAGCAGAACATAAGAATCCCTTAGGACAAAAAGCATTGAAGTGTTTTCAAAAGAAATGAGCAAGGCTGGGGCTGTCTTGGGGGACTAGGCTAATTGTTGCAGACCTGATGTTTTACTTGGACAATATGTGAGGACTAGAGGTGTCAGCTCAGGGTTTTACATCTTCGCATCCCTCATCTTGGTCTTGAGTAATGTCAGGAAATGTTGGATGGAACTCAGAGTCAAGATTGGCCAAAGTCACAGTAGGCTTTTTCCTCATGAGGAATAAGACTTAGCCCATTTATCAATGTCTGGCTGAGTAAGGATTCATGGGAAGTAGTAGACACAGCTGCTCCCACACAAGCTAAGATGTTGAGAATCCCAGGGGAAGAGCACTGCCCTGTTAGCGTGTTGCTTTGGTCCCGAGTTCCCACTTCCCCAGGTAAGCGCCCTGACTCCAGAGGACATCTGCTCCAGCACAGTTGTGCTTCGGGCTGGGACTGTGCACATAAGCCCAGCATTGTGGTGCTCTCCATTCTGGTGAGCAGACAGCTCCAAATTTCTCTAGAAATAATAACAGCTGGTATATTTTTTTAAAAGAAAAGAACAGACCTATGGGATAAAGGAAGACGTAAGTATTTGGGAAGCCGAGTACACAACAGCCAGCATCTCTTTATACTGCCTTTGAAACACTTATGAGAACATGAAATTATTTCAAAATTAATACATTTTTTTAAAAAAAATCTGGGCAAGGTGCTATAAAGCTTATATGATGGTGGCCTTGTCCGATCAGCAGCAGGTGGTACTTGAATTCAGGAGTTCAGTCCACCAGAATGCAAGGCACTGATGGGGGACTCTCAAATAGGCAAGGCCCCAGAATGTCTCTTACTGCTGTGTCTTTACATGATTGCCGCTGCCATTTTTCTCTGGTATCTGGCATGGTGTGAATGGGTATGGGGGGGATCCCCCACTGCCTTTATTGTAGTGAGATTATCTCATGGAAATATCCTGTTCTACTGGACATTTTTACCTGTGGATTATTATGAAGATTTCCTCTTAAGCAGTACTGTTTAACTGAAGCGATGATTTTACACAATAATAGTGAAGACCGAAATAGAATTTTGATGATTGAGGGCTTTAAATAAATATAGTAAGGGATTGTGATAGAGGTTAGTTTAGTGGGACAATTAATACAGGTAAAAGCAGGATATGGTGTTGCCCCTGCCCATGATAAAGTAGGACTACAGAGGATAGAAAATAAGAACAAGGAAGTGTCACACAGCTAGGACTTATGAGTTTCTCTTGAGGAACCATTTAGATTGTGGCCTAGGTTAATGATTCAGGAAAACAGTTGTCTTCCAGCATTTTAATGTTTGGAGATGTATTCACCGATTTCAGTATGCAACAAAACTTTAAATAATGACTAAGGTTAGGTGAAGATGTTTTTGTTAATGACTTTGAGGTAGAAAATCTTGGGGAACAATTTAAAGTTGAGAAAGGCACATAGTTGAGTGAGGGACTCGTTGAGGTCAGGGAACAAAAACAATGGCCATCTGGCTATTGCTGGTTGATGTACCTTTCTTGATAGGGTGGGTTGGTGATCAGAGTGATAATTAGCTCCTTGTACCTTTTTCTAACCTCAGCTTCCTGATATAAAAAAAACCAAACTGTTGAGTGGGTGTGCAGACTGATTGTTTTTCATATATAAAAGTTTTAAGATTTTTTTTTGTAAGATTACTTTTTAAGATAAATAATAAAGTGCCTGATCCTTTCCTTGTAACCACAAAATGCAGCCTGCTAGTAAAAGGACTGGCTGAGAAAAATACCTTGCTTGCTTACACTCTGTTAATCTGTAGCAAATTGCTTGGACATGAGATAATTTGTTTTTCACTTATAATACATAAAATGTTTAATCATGTAAGGGCTATGAAAAACATGTTGTTTTCTACTTGTATTCATTGTACTCATGTGCTTTAAAAAATAGAATGTAACCAAATTGTAATTTTTATACTGTTTGAAAGATTTTGCTGGGGTATAGAAACTGTAAGGGAAAAATTAATGATATACAGAAGGGTACAGGTGGATACAGGTAAGAAAAGAAATAAAAAGAGAAGAGAGATGATAGAAAGACCCTAAAGGTGTATGTATTTGTGTGTGTGTGTGTGTGTGTTTCCCTTTCTCACCAGCCCCAGAGAGTTAAGTTTGCCCACTCCCTGGCCCCAGAGAATTAAGTTTTACTCCATCAGATAAAAAAGTTAAATTGAGACAAGGGCGTGACCACCGAGGGAGTAGGCCAGAGCCAGAGACCTCTGTGGGTCAGAGCACAAGTCTGGAACCTCCAATGGAATAGGCCAGAGCCAGAGACCTCTGCAGGACCAGTCCCAAGCCAAGGATCTCCATAGGAGCAGGCCCAAACCAGGGACATCTGTGGGAACAGGCCTGAGCCAGCTACCTCAGCTGGAGGAAGCTTGAGCCAGTGACCCCCTGCTGGAGCATGCCTGAGGCAACAACCTCCACAGGAGCAGGTACAAGGGAGCCACCACTGAGGTGGCAGGCCTGAGCCAGCTACATCCCCTGGAGCAAGCCCAAGCCATTAACCTCAACAGAAACAGCCCCAAGCAAGCAATTTCCATAGGAGCATGCCAAAAGACCACCCCCCCCATATTGTAGAGCAACCCCAGGGCAACCTCCAGGAACATCTAGTGACCAATGAGGTGACTGGAACCATGGCCCTGACTGCACCATGAGGAACAACCTTCTGAGTCTTGGATCCACTGGCACCTGGAAGATTGATCACCAGAGACAAAAACAGCCCCAACTACACCAAAAAGAGAAAAAGATGGGTAGACAAGGTAAGAACACATGCAACACCACAAAGAGCAACATGACACCAATAAAAACTAGTGGCCCTTGAACAACAAAACAGCAAGACTTAAATAACCAAATATAGATGAAGCAAAAGAAAATGACCTAAAAAACAACTTTAGGAGAATGTTTGAAGCCCTTAAAGAGGAAATGAAAAATTCCCTCAAAGAAATGGAGGAAAAGACAAACAAAAATTTGGAAGAAATCAACAAATCCCTTAAAGAAAACCAAGAAAAAGCAATCAAACATATGAAAGAAACTATTCAAGACTTGAAAACTAAAATAGAGAAAAAAAGAAAACATAATTCAAGGGAATTATAGAAATGGAAATCATGAGAAAGCAATCAGGAACCACAAATACAAACATAAACAGTAGAATACAAGAGATGGAAGAGAGAATCTCAAGCGCTGAAGATACAGTAGAGGAAATAGACTTATCAGTCAAAGAAAACATTAAATCTAACAAAAGCTTAACACAAAATATACAGGAAATATGGGATATCATGAAAAGACCAAACCTAAGAATAATAGGTATAGAAGAAGGAGAAGTCCAACTCAAAAGCACAGAAAATATATTAAATAGAATCATAGAAGAAACCTTTCCCAACCTAAAGATAGATATGCCTATGAAGATACAAGAAGCTTACAGAACACCAAATAGACTGGACCAAAAAAATAAAAATTCCCTTGCCACATAATAATCAAAACACTAAACATACAGAATAAAGAAAGAATATTAAGAGCTGTAACAGAAAAAGGCCAAATAACATATAAAGGCAGAGCTATCAGAATTACACCTGACTTCTCAATGGAAACAGATATTAAGAGACCCAATAATTAAGATATTAAGATGCCATCCCAGACTGCTAGGCCAAGCAAAACTTTCAATCACCATAGGCAGGCAAAACAAGATATTCCATCACAGAACCAGATTTAACCAATACCTTGCCACAAAACAGCCATACACAAAGTACTAGAAGGAAAACCCAGGGAAGTTGGCTACATCAACAAAAACACAGACAATTGATGATCTCACAGCAGCAAATTCCAAAGAAAGGGAAAACACACACAAAAACATCACCAACAACAAAAACTAAAATAACAGGAACTAGCAATCACTGGTCATTAATATCCCTTAACGTAAATGGACTCAGCTCACCTATAAAAAGACACAGGCTATACATAATGGGAAAAGATCTTCACTAACCCCACATCAGACAGAGGTCTGATCTCCAAAATATACAAAGAACTCAAGAAATTGGACACCAAAAGAACACATAATCCAATAAAAAAAAATGGAGTACAGACCTAAACAGAGAACTCTCAACAGAGGACTCTAAAATGGCTGAAAGACACTTAAGGAAATGTTCAACATCCTTAATCATCAGAGAAATGCAAATCAAAACAACTCTGAGATTCCATCTTACAACTGTAAGAATGACCAAGATCAAAAACACTGATGACAACTTATGCTGGAAAGGTTGTGAGGAAAAGGGAACACTTCTGCATTACTGGTGGGAATGCAAGCTGGTACAACCCCTCTGGATGTCAGTGTGGCGATTTCTCAGAAAATTAGGAAACAACCTTCCTCAAGACCCAGTAATACCACTTTTGGGTATATATCCAAAGGATGCTCAATTGTGCCACAAGGACATGTGCTCAACTATGTTCATAGCAGCTTTGTTTGTCATAGCCAGAAACTGGAAACAACCTAAATGCCCCTCGATTGAAGAATGGATAAGGAAAATGTGGTACATTTACACAATGGAGTACTACACAGCAGAAAAAAATAACGACAGCTTGAATTTTGCAGGAAAATGGATGGAACTAGAAAGCATTTTTGAGTGAGGTAACCCAGACACAGAAAGACAATTATCACATGTACTCACTCATAGGTGGTTTTTAAACATAAGGCAAAGAAAACCAGCCTACAAACCACAATCCCAGAGAACTCGGACAACAATACGGACACTAAGAGAGACTTACATAGATCTAATCTACATGGGAAGTAGAAAGTATAAAAAGACATGATCTCCTGAGTAAATTGGGAGCATAGGGACCTTGGGGGAGGGTTGAAGGAGGGAGGGGAGTGGCAGGGAGGGGAGCAGAGAAAAATGTAGAGCTCAATAAATATCATGGAAAAAATTAAAAAAAATTAAAAAAAAACGAGACTTGATCAGAAAAAAAAAAGACACAGGCTAACAGACTGGAAACAAAAACAGAACCCATCCTTCTGCTGCATAGAAGAAACACACCTCAACCTCAAAGACAGACATCGCCTCAGAGTAAAGGTTTGGGCAAAACTTTTCCAATCAAATGGACCTAAGAAACAAGCTGGTATAGCTATCTTAATATCTAACAAAATAGGCTTCAAACTAAAATCAGTCAAAAGAGACAAAGAAGGACATTTCATATTAGTCACAGGAAAAAATCCATCAAGAGGAAATCTCAATACTGAACATTTATGCCCCGAATACAAGCGCACCCTCATATGTAAAAGAAACACTTCTAAAGCTTAAAGCACACATTAAACCCCACACACTAATAGTGGGAGACTTCAACACTCCACTCTCACCACTGGACAGGTCTGTCAGACAGAAAATTAACAGAGAAACAAGGGAACTAACAGATGTTATGACTCAAATGGACTTAACAGACATCTATAGAGCATTCCATCCAAACAGAAAAGAATATACCTTCTCAGCACCTCAGGGAACCTTCTCAAAAATTGACCACATACTAGGTAACAAAACAAACCTCAACAGATACAAAAAAATTAGAATAATCCCATGTATATTATCAGATCACCATGGATTAAATTAGAATTCAATAGCAACACTAATTCCAGAAAGCCAACAAACATATGGAAATTAAACAGTGCTCACCTGAAGCATCAATGGGTCAAGGAAGAAATAAAGAGAGAAATTAAAGACTTCCTAAAATTCAATGAAAATGACCAAACAACATATCCAAGTTTATGGGACGCAATGAAAGTAGCGTTAAGAGGAAAGTTCATAGCCCTAAATGCCTACATAAAAAAGCTAGAAAAATCCAACATTAGTGAATTATTATTAATATTCAAATATTAGAAAATATTTGAAAACTCTAGAACAAAAAGACGCAAACTCACCCAGGAGAACTAGATGGCAGGAAATAATCAAATTGAGAGCTGAAATCAACAAAATAGGAACAAAGAATCAGTGAGACAAAGAGTTGGTTCTTCAAGAAAATCAACAAAATAGACAAACCTTTATCCAATCTAAACAAAAGGCAGAGACAGAATATCCAAATTAGCAAAATCAGAAATGAAAAGGGGGACATAACAACACACATGGAGGAAATCCAGAGAATCATTACGTCATATTTTGAAAATGTGTAATCCACAAAATTGGAAACCTTAAAGGAAATGGACAACTTTCTGGATAAGTATCACTTACTAAAATTAAATCAAGACGTGATAAGCAAATTAAATAGACCTATAGCTGGTAAAGAAATAGAAACAGTCATCAAAAGTCTCCCAACCAAAAAAAGCCCAGGACCAGATGGTTTCAGCTCACAATTCTACTTGATTTTCAAAGAAGAACTAATACCAATATTCCTCAAATTGTTCCACACAATAGAAACAGAGGGAACATTGCCAAACTCTTTTTACAAGGCTACAATTACCCTGTTATCCAAACCATTTAAGACATTACTAAAAAAGAGAATTATAGACCAATCTCACTCATGAACATTGATGCAAAAATACTCAATAGGATACAGAGAAATTGAATTCAAAACACATCAGAAAAATCATCCACCATGATCAAGTCGGCTTCATCCCACAGATGCAGGGATAGTTCAATTTATAAAAATCTGTCAATGTAATCTACCATATAAACAAACTGAAAAATAAAAACCACATGATCATATCATTAGATGCTGAAAAAGCCTTGGAAAAAATACAGCATCCCTTCATGATAAAGGTCTTGGAGAGTGTAGGGCTACAAGGAACATACGTAAACATAATAAAGGCAATATACAGCAAGCCAACAGCCAACATGGCGAGAAACTCACAGTGATGCCACTGAAATCAGGAACAAGACAAGGTTGTCCACTCTCTCCATATCTATTTAATATAATTTTTTAGGTTCTAGCTAGAGCAATAAGACAACAAAAGGAGATGAAGGGGATACAAATCAGAAAAGAAGAAGTCAAACCCTTACTATTTGCTGATGATATGATAGTTTACATAAGGGACCCCAAAAATTCTACCAAGGAACTTCTGCAAGTCATTAACACTTTTAGTAATGTAGCAGGATACAGGATCAATTCAAAAACATCAGTAGCCCTCCTTTACACAGATAATAAATGGGCTGAGAAAGAAATCATAGAAACATCACCCTTCACAATAGCCACAAATAACATAAAATATCTTGGAGTAACTCCAACCAAACAAGTGGAAGACCTGTATCACAGGAACTTTAAATCTTTGAAGAAAGAAATTTAAGAAGACACCAGAAAATGGAAAGATCTCCCATGCTCTTGGGTAGATAGAATTAACATAGTAAAAATGACAATCTTACCAAAAGCAATCTACAGACTCAATGCAATGCCCATCAAAATCCTAGCAAAATTCTTCACAGACCTTCACAGAACAAAAAACTGTTCAATACTCAACTTCATATGGAAAAACAAAAAATCCAGGATAGCCAAAGCAATCCTGTACAATTAAAAAAAAAAAAACCCTTGGAGGCATCACAATCCCTGACTTCAAACTCTACTACAGAGCTATAGTACTGAAAAGAGCCTGGTATTGGCATAAAAAGAGACAAGAGGACCAATGGAACCAAATAGAAGATGCAGATATTAATCTACACACCTACAACCACCTGATTTTTAACAAAGAAGCAAAAATAATCAAAATGGAAAAAAGAAAGCATATTCAACAAATAACTGGATATCAACATGTAGAAGAATGAAAATAGATCTATATCTTACCATGCACAAAACTCAAGTCCAAATGGATCAAAGACCTCAACATAAAGCCAGCCACACTGAACCTTATAGAAGAGAAAGTTGGAAGTACACTTGAACGCATTGGCACAGGAGACCACTTCCTAAATATAACCCCAGTAGCACAGACACTGAGAGAAAACAATTAATAAATGGGACCTCCTGAAACTGAAAGGCTTCTATAAATCAAAGAACACAGTCAACAAGACAAGATGGCAGCCTATAGAGTGGGAAAAGATCTTCACCAACCCCACATTGGTCAGAGGTCTGATCTCCAAAATATACAAAGAACTCAAAAAATTGGTCATCAAAAGAACAAATAATCCAATAAAAAGTGTGGTACAGATCTAAACAGAGAACTCTCAACAGAGGAATCTAAAATGTCTGAAAGACACTTAAGGAAGTGCTCAGAATTCTTAGCCATCAGAGAAATGCAAATCAATACAACTCTGAGATTCCATCTTACAACTGTAAGAATGACCAAGATCAAAAACACTGATGACAACTTATGCTGGAGAGGTTGTGGGGTTGCTGTTGGGAGTGCAAACTGGTACAGCCCCTTTGGTATGGCAATTTCTCAGGAAATTAGGAAACAATCTTCTTCAAGACCCAGCAATATCACTTTTGGGTATATACCCAAAGGATTCTCAATCGTACCACAAAGACACGTGTTCAGCTATGTTCATAGCAACATTGTTTGTCATAGCCAGAAACTGGAAACAACCTAAATGCCCCTCAACAGAAGAATGGATAAGGAAAACGTGGTATATTTATACAGTGGAGTACTACACAGCAGAAAAACAATGATGGCATCTTGAAATTTGCAGGCAAATGGATAGAGCTAGAAAACATCATATTGAGTGAGGTAACCCAGACCCAGAAAGACAAATATCACATGTACTCACTTATAAGTGGCTTTTAGACATAAAGCAAAGAAAACCAGCCTACAAATCACAATCCCAGAGAACTTAAACAACAATGAGGACCCTAAGAGAGACATACATGGATCTAATTTACATGGGAAGCAGGAAAAGGCAAGATCTCCTGAGTAAATTGGGAGCATGGGGACCTTGGGGGAGGCGGGGAGGGAAGCAGAGAAAAATAAATGTAGAGCTCAATAAAAATCAATTTAAAAAATAGTCAAATTGAGTGGTTATTCTGCCAACTCTGTGGCTCCCCTTTGTTTGCCACCACTCCCTGGCCTCCAGTGGCTTAGCTCTGCACTCTGATCTTCAGGCAAGCTTTATTTGTTAAAACACAAACAAAATATCGCTACAGATAGATAACATTAAAGAGTAGCGTCTCATATAGAAAGTGATCCCAAGCATGTAAAAAGATATCTACACAATCTACCAAGTGATTTCTCTATGGTAAAGGCAAGTTCTCATTTTTCTTTGTCTGCTTTGCTACAGCCTCCAAGGTCTTTCCATGAGAACGCTTCAATTTCCTAAGAGAAAAGCAGAGACTAAGCATGCAAACACGGGGCTGCAGAGACGGCTCAGTAGTTAAAAGCACTGACTTTTAAATTGATAAAAATCAATTTAAAAAATAGTCAAATTGAGTGGTTATTCTCAATTGTGGAGGACCCAGGTTTCATTCCCAGAACCCACATGGCAGCTCACAACCATCTGTAACTCCAGTACCAGGAGATAGACTTCCTACTTCTGACCTCTGCAGGGACCAGGAACACATGTTGCTGAGACTCAGGTAGGCAAAACTCCCAAACACAGGAAATGAAGGTTGTGGCGGTGGTGGCGGCGGCGGCGGTGATATTTTTTTAAATGGAAATAAATGTTGTATTAAATGTTGGCTATTTTATTTAATATTCCTTGGCACCTCTGCGGACCGTGGAACACTGACAGCTGTTCCTGTTTCTTAACATGGTGAGCAGGGGCTTCCGGTGTGCGCTCTCATCTGTTACCCGCTTCCCGTCTAGCTATACTGAAGCACCTTTATGCCCTCAAGCCAGCTGATACATGGAGGGTGTCTTCAGTCCTGTGTTCCTCCCGCCCCTCACCATGTCTTCTTCTCGGGACTCAATGCAGAAGGTCTCCAACCAGTCACACTGCCACAGGAGCACCCTCTGCTGGTAGTATTTATCATGCTTTCACTGGTCTTATGCCCTTGTCAGTGAAGTCCTTGAGGACATGGATTCTATATTATTTTCTCCTCTGAAACATAGCAAGGCCTCAGCCTTTTAAAAGTGAGACTAATCTCCTTATTTCTTATTTCTCTCTAGCTTCTTACACACACACACACACACACAAACACACACCACAAATGCCTACTCCCAACCCTAGTATTCTATACAGAGAGAAATTTGCCCCCATCTAATCACATACTTCTCCAAAGTGAGAGTAGCTGCCTGGGGTAGAGCAATACAGAAGTCATGAATTCTTGGAAACTTCAAAATGCCAAGATGGTTCCTGACCTACAGAAGGTCCCTCTGTTTAAAATACAGAAAGAAGCCTCTATGGTAAAGCTTTAAGCCAGATTCCCCCACAGCTGGAAAGCAACTGCCCATCTGCAAACCAAGAAGGGTATGAAGCAGTGGTTTCTGTCTCCCTATACCAAGAACTTCAGGTTTCCACAAATTAGAAAGGGAAAAAGTCTGGAAAGCATGATGTAAGATTTCCCAGCTCTGATGTGTGGTTTCCACCACAGAAAACCTTCGCAGGCTCGAGTCCTTCCTACAACGGGACAGGGAAACATGACTGAAAGACGTTTTGGAAGCCAAACCTCTAGGGCCACTGTTTAGTGAGCTGGGCTCCAGGTTTCACAGACCACAGGTTTGCTCCCTTGATAGCAGAAAACACTGTAAACACAATGAACTGACTTCTGTCGGCACTTCAGACTGTTCCTATCACAGTGTCCCTATCACGTTGCCTATTCCAGTAACACACACACACACACACACACACAACAATGAAAAAGTACAAAAAATGGCCTCCGAATGAATACATAGATCTATTTCTTTTTAAATTTAGTGTATGGTGTCAGTATAATTATCACAGTCAGGGGAGGGATGTTCTTCAGAGTTCTTGATCCAAGCTGATGGCAACTGTCTTTGATCTTGGTTTATAAAAATCAGGTTGTCTGTTACCTCCCAGCTTAGACACACTTACCTACCCCCTCTGTTGACTGAGGCTACTCCCTTACCCACAACTTCTCTTTTGCCTACTGTATTCTTCAGGCCTCATAAGACATGAAAGGAAAAGGACCTGGGCACACCATGCTCAGATTGCATATAATATTGTGTCTCACGGAATATGTCATGGGCTCTTGTCAAAACATTAAACGGAAAGATTGAGTTATAAGTGATCATCTTTATAAAGTAGTCTGTTGTTCAAAACAATAAAGTGCTGAGGCAGTGGGATGGATTTTTTAATTTATTTTTTAAATAAAAAATAAAAAAAGCCTTTGTGTCTTTCACATCACGTTTCCCGACCTCACCCATCTCTCTCCCCACCTGAAAATAAAATTTTAATAGAAAAAGAGGGAAAAGAGAATAAAAGAAAGGAAGGAAGAAAGGAAGGAAGGAAGGAAGAAAAGAAAGGAAAGAAAGCAGGGGAGAAGGGGAAAATCTCATCATGGAAGCAGCAGGATAACACAATGAGTTACACAGTAAACCCCTTTATCTGTCTATTTTTACAAGCAGGTGTTTATCAAAAAGAATCACTAGTCTGGTGTGTGGCCCCTGGTCCCTGTGTTGTGGAGATCTTGTAGCCCTGTGTAGTGGTATATTATTTCTGTTTTAATAAATAAAGCTTGCCTGAAGGTCAATGCAAAGCAGTCATATTGGTCAGCCTTACAGGCCAGGCAGTGGTGTCACACACCTTTAATCCCAGCACCCACACTAGTTAGCCATAGTCTCTATGGGTGGTGTGGTGCATGCCTTTAATCCCAGCACTAGAGAGAAATATAAAATGGGAGGAGAAAGGTCTCAGACTCAGTCTCATTCTGAGGATTCGTGGAGGCAGAATAGCCATTTCGGTTTGAGGTAAAGGTAAGAGCCAGTGGCTGGCTGCTTTGCTTTGTTTGTTTTTTGTTTGTTTGTTTTGTTTTTCAAGACAGGGTTACTCTGTAGCTTTGGAGCCTGTCCTGGAACTAGCTCTTGTAGACCAGACTAACCTCGAACTCACAGAGTTCACATGCCTCCTGAGTGCTGGGATTAAAGGCATGTACCACCATTGCCCGGCTGCATTGCTTTTTTGATCTTCAGGTTGAACCCCAATATCTGTCTCTGGGTTTTAATATTCGTGCTACACCTGTGTCCACAGGAGTGACACCCCTCCATTCTCCAGCAGGTCAAAGATGGGATGGATGTTGGGCTGGGGTGGGCCAACACATAACCTTGATTCTGGGCCTGAGTACTTGCAGGGTTGGTCAGCCTGCTAGCTCTTATGGGATGGGTTTTTAATAGCAACATGATGCTACAAAGAAGACAGTCTGAGATGTCACTCTTACAAGGCTAACATTGCATCTGCTCCACAGGCAGAATCTTTATTGCATGCCAGTGAACTGATTGCACTGAATTCTCACCGTGAACCCTGAATGTCATCGGCTCTATTCCCAAGTAGAAGCAGGCTCCAACATTCCCCACCATTGCACCTTCACCTTTGTCGTTCTAGAGGACCCTGTGCATACCCCAACATGCTGAACTGTTCAGATTCAAGATTTTGAACTCCTCAATGACAGGGACCCCTGTACCTCCATCATTCAGCACTGTATGACATATACAAAATATTCAACACAGATTTGCTCAGCAAAAGAGTTTCTCCTCTTCTTGGGTTCCTTGCTGGAAAGTTAGACACAGAAACGAATTGTCTCTCGGACGTATAACTCCATAGAAAGGAACTGACGGCTGCTAAGTTAATGGCTGTATACTAGAACAGTGTGGAACACAGTGGTTAATAACACAGGCTGAATCTGCCCATTTGAAAGCCTGCTTCCCCATCCTTTCTGTTTCATCTCATCTTCCTAGCAGTGTGACCTCAGATTACTCCTCCCAGCATTCCCCTCTTACTATTGCACCTCACTAACGGCGACTGAGCTAGCATTCTTCCATCCTGACATAATGTATCATCAAGTTTATAAGGGAAAGTTTTATTCGGACTTAGGGTTTGGACCGGCAATGCAAGGCAATGAGTTGTGGTTATGTCACCATGGCCAGGAAATGAAGAGAGAAGGGATCAGGGCTCTGATGGCCCTTTAAGGACACTCCCCTTACAATCTATCTTCCTTCCATTGAGCCTGACAATGCCATATTCTGAGGGTCAAGCCTTTGATGTATTAGGTCATTAGGGAACAAAACATCCAAAATCTAGCATGGCTTCCTGCCTGACTGCATGCCTCCTGGAACTGATGTGCCCTGCTCTCCATGTTTCTACGTTGACTGGCACATGTCTGCCCTTCCCTCCTCATTCTGTTTTTCCCTTATTCTCCTTCTCATCTTCTCACTGCCCCCACAATCTCCTTTTACTTATTTGAGATATGTAAAAAGAAGAATAAATTACCAGTCATAGTTGACAGCCAGATGCAAAAGGTGCAACTATTTAGCTTTTAACTTTCCTCCATCACTGTTGTATACCATACAAGTATGTGACCAACGGGTAATTCATTTTCCTAGTTGACGTGTAGGTGTGTTTGTAATTTGCTTTTGCAGAAACTATCCCTATGGACATTTTGTTGGCCTTTTCATAGCAGTGAAAGGGGATTTCAGCTAACGTTCGGGGAGAAAGCTCAAGTCTACAAAGACACCAATAGAGCCCATGCCCCAGCTGCCCGCTCAGATGCCTACTATAGAAGAGCGGCAGCTGCACCAGGTGAGCAAAGCACGCAAAACAACGCTCGCTGGAGCTACCATCTTTCCAGAGCTGTCAGACCTGCCTTAGTAATGACACCAAGCTGCTGCAAGATGAACAGTCTTTAGGACGCTGACTGCGCAAGTACGAATGAGGAGAAGGCAACTTTCACTTCAGTGCACTTTAATGACAGACCTGGGAAACTTTACGTTAAAAATTGTTCTTTACGCAGTCTGGAAACCATGAGGAACTGTATGGCCTACTCTTAACTGGTCTTGTGTGTGGACCGAATCTTGATGGAAGAGTTCTTGCCTCACATGCATAAGGACCTTGACTCAATTTCAGGTACCACTGAAAACACTCAAGTCTTGCTTTCTTTGCTTTCAAGAACTGATATTTCATTTTTCTTGCTTCCTTTTGCCTGTTGTCTCCAAAATCACTACTTTGACAGAATTTCTTAGTCCATATTTTTCTATTTTCAACACGACATTCTTAAAAATTCACATGTGGAAAAGTGGGGGAAATCTCAACAAAAATATGATAATTTTCCTAGTGGGCTGTCTGTCGCTGTGATAAACACCATGACCAACAGCAGCCTGGGAGAAGAGGGCTTACTGCCTTTATGCTTCAGAGTACAGTCCACCTTTGAAAGAACCAGGCAGCAATCCCTCCAGGCAGGAACCATGCAGGGATGCTGCTTACTTGCTGGCTTCCTCTGATAACTCTGAGCTGTGTCCAGCTGACAACTGAGGCTAACTAGGAGAATAATGTAAATGAGTAGCCTTGTAATTCCCCAGTAACTAATATATTATAATTCATTTAAAGTTCAGTAGAAAAAAAAAAAGTACTATGAGGCTAGAGAGATGGCTTGGGCATTAAGTGTACTGGTTGCTCTTCCAGAGGACCCGAGTTCAATTCCCAGCCCCCAGCAGCTCACAGCTGTCTGTAACTACAGTTCCAAGGGGTCTAACTCCCCGGCTTCCCTAGGCACTAGGACACACATGTTGTAATATACATGTAGGCAAAACACCCATACACATAAAATAATAAACAGAAATTTAAGAATACTAATTGTAATTTAATTTCCTACTAAGAATGTTGATTTTGGATGGAAGGAAGCTCTTCCTACCCCACTCCCACCTTTTAAGGAAAGAATTTTGTTGTTGTTGTTGTGTTTTGAGACAGGGTTTCTCTTTGTAGCCTTGGCTATCCTGGAACTCCCTCTGTAGACCAGACTGGCCTCAAACTCAGAGATCTGCCTGCCTCTGACTCCTGAGAACTGGGATTAAAGGTCACCTTGTGGCCAAGTGAAGATATTTTGATGACACAAAATTTCAAAAGCCACGTTAGTTCTTTCAACATATGAATTATTTGTATCTTAAAGCCTGAATTACATACTGTTTTCTATTCAGTTGTATTACAGACTATTTGTACACCATGTGAAGATGTGTTGCTGTGATTGGTTTCATAAAGAGTTGAGTGGCCAATAGCTAGACAGGAGAAAATAGGCAGGACTTCCTGGGAGAGAGAGGAAGAGAAGGAGAAATCTAGGTGCACAAATGTCAGCAGCAGACGCGAGAGCAGAACGTGCAGAATGGAGGTGAGGTAATGAGCCATGTGGCAGAGCGTAGATTAATAAAAGCAGATTAATTTAAGTCATAAGAGCTCGTGGGACAAGCCTAAGATAAGGCCAAACCTTCATAGTAAGTCTCTTTGTTGATATTTGCAGGCTGGTGGTCACGGCGAGAAGGCTTACAATTGGTAGTGCTGTGGTTGTTTGTTCTAACATTTTATAATCTTTGATTCTACAGATCACAGAACTATCCACAGTAATTTGAGCACCATCTAGTGGGTATTCTGGCTACCTTCCTAATTTGGAAGGATGGTGATTAAGTGCTTTCTGGTGGTCCCTGCAGATGCCCGTCCCTCCCTATCTATGGTGGCTGAAGTAACAGCTTACATAATCCATAAAACCTTCTGCCCACCCAAACAACTTCAACATGGCTCACAGAGCTCTTCTAAATCCACCTTGCTTAAACTGCAAAACCAGGATGTTCTTTTCTGTTTTCAAAGCCCGAACAATGCTGGGTAGACAGGAGTAGACTTCTCCAGTGTGCTCGGCTCCTACGTACAGCACAATGACCTCCCCTTCAACCAGCAGGGCAAACGCTGCATTTCTCACGACTGTCAGATCTTTTGCAACAATTAAGTACAATCATAACTTCTCCATTTCCCATAACTGAACTTCATTTTCCTTTGATCTCTATCTAGCCTTTATCTATTTACAACCCTCTGCCTCCTTTCTTGATTATTTTTAATCGTCTCTGCTTTCCCAGGATGTTAGTCGCTAAGCAGTGCATACAAGTCTAACTAAAGAGAGAAGCCAATGACAACTGCTTTATATGATTAACAAGATTATTTTGATAGTATCAAGCTAAGAATGATTCTCAAGCATTCAATACCCATTAAAAACCAGTGAGAAATTAATGCCTGGTCTTAGGTTCTTAAATTAAGTGGGGAATTTTTTGAGTGCTTAGTGTATGACGATTATTACACAGTATTATGGAACTGATAAAGAAAATTCTGGAAGTTGTATGTTTTCTGCTGTGGTACAGCAATCCTTCCTCCATTTCCAGAGCTGATTAGCTTCACTGAACATTTTATGAGTAAAGGAAAGAGCAGCGTTGCCTAAGACAAAAACAATGAGGGAGGAAGGAAGAAAGGATAAGATTCAAGCAAACTGCTCCAAATCATGCACAAGTGTGAGCATACACACAAACGCTCATGTGAGTGTGCATGTGCTGGTATTCGCATGCGCGCGCATGTGTATGCACACACACACACACCACCACCACCATCACCACACCACACCACAACACTTTTCAACCAATAATGTAAAGCAATGTCTTGGTAAACTAGTGAGGATAATGGATTTTACTTTTTTTTTTTCCATTTTACCTGTAGAGTGCTGTTTACTTAAAAAAAAAAAACATTTTCAGACATTTGTATTTCACAGACAAAGTGCTAAGCTGTAAAAGGTTTAAGCACTTCTATGTTCACATTTGTTTTTGTCCTTTCAGGTCTTTTTTTTTTTTTTTTTTTTGTTTTTCGAGATGGGATTTCTCTGTGTAACAGCCCTAGTTGTCCTGGAACTAGCTCTTATAGGCCAGGCTTGGCCTCAAACTCACAGAAGCCACCTGCCTCTGCCTCCCGAGTGTTGGGATTAAAGGTGTGCGCCAACACTGCCATACCGTTTCAATTTTTTTAAAGAAAAGAAATCAATACAACCTGGCACCAAAAAGAAAAGAAAAGTAAAGATATTTTGTAACCTGTAAAAATATTAATCTAGCAAAGGACATACACACCCAAAGTAAAATGTAACATTAAGACAGAGAATCCAGGGGCTAGGGAGACGGTTTTGTCAATAAAGTACATGCCATGCAAGCTTTGGGACCTGAGTTCAGATCCCCAGCACCTACATAAAAATCTGGGCGTGGCACGTCTTTAATCCCTGTGATGGGGAGGCAAAGACAGGAGGATCTCTGAAGCTTACGACTCACGTCAGTAAGCTCCAAATTCAGTGAGAGGTGCTGTACCCAAAAATAATGCAGAGTCAGGCATGGTGGCATGTGCCTTTGATCCCATTCCAAAGGCAAATATAGGCTGAACTCTATGAATTCAAAGCCAGCATGGTCTGCATAGTCAAGGCTACACAGTAAGACCTTTTCTTGATGATGGTGGTGGTGATGATGAAGAACAAGAAGAAAAGGAGAAGGAGAAGAAAGTGGAACATGGTTGGAAAAACATCAACCTCTGGCTTTAACGTGCACATGTACACATATGCATGCGCTCTCCCAAGCACATATATGTACATACACCTAAGACAAATAATTCAACGGCAACAAATTGCTCTCCCCCCAACACCCTCCTTGGGAATACATGAAGACCACATGTGGGATATACCAGCCACATGGTTGAATCAAATCTATGCGATTTGTGCTTAGCTAAACCCGGGCATGGCTTTACACAGTCACTCTGGTCAGCCCCATAAAGCAGCTGCGGCTGCACTATTTGTCTGACTGATGATTTGACTTGGTAAAGCTGAAACTTGTGGTTTTCAGAGTTAATGTTGCTAACCCTTTAGCAAAGGGAGTTATAGTCACACTTGGTTCTGTAGGTTTTCTGTTTTGTTTTGTTTTTCCTAGAAGCAGAAACAGACTTGATTCTCAAATCTAAACAGAGAAAGAACCTTGAATTTGTGGCCAGTCCTCGATGTGGAGATTGCTCAAACATGTGAAACTGCCGTTGTCTCCGCCAAAGCCCTAGTTTCTTGATTTACTTAAACTGACTCATCCCACAGTTACATGATATTTAAAGTAAAGAGAATCTATATTCTACTTAAAACCATGAAAACTGTAGGTTTTCCTTTTGTTCCTAGATCTGTCATTGGTTCAGTTTCCTTCTAATAATAACCTTGCATCTGAAAACTAGGTTTCTGACTGCCCATATTTTAATTCTCCTTTGCTTATCATTTAAAACATAAATTATCTGACTTCATTCTATTTTCCTCCTAGTGGACAGGAAGCCTGTTATTTGTTAATGAGGAGCTAAGTGTATTCTGACAGCCCATTGGAGAAATTGGACCAAATACCGGCAGGGGAATGTCAATTGGGGGAAAATGTACTCAGATCTGGAAAATGACTCAGTGTCTAGGAACTTACTGCATTTAACTCACAAAGTATGTTCCAAATGGGCAAACTGAAAATTCTTCAAGAGAATCAACAGAATAAAAATACCTAGAACTGTCAAGCAAGGAATTACTTATTAAAAATTCCATTCAATTGCAATGATATCAGTTTCTGGAACATCTGTGGAACAAACCGACCAATTTTCAAACTAAAATCTGTCAATCACTAAACGCATTCCAAATTATTCCGAGAACTATCAACCTCCCCATGCCTACGTCTCGTGGTTGCATGTTAACCACCAATGAAAGCTGCATGGTGATTAAACCAAAGTGGGAGCAACACAAACATTTTCATAGGAGCAAAATCGAAGGCACATTCCAACCTGGCTACAGATGCATCTGAGAGATGTTACATCAAATAAATAACCTGAAGCTGGGTACAGTGGTATGCATATATTCCCAGTACTCAGTAGGATGAGGCAGGAGGATTGAGAGAGTTCAAGGCTGCAAATCAAGCATCTGTCTCAAAAAATTAAGCTATTCAAGAAATCAACCTAATAACTAAAATCCTTGTTAGCCTAATAATTAACATCAAACTTCTCCCTTCTTCTGAAAAAACAATGGTGGAAGGATGGGATGATAAACACACAGAATCTGATGGCCTTGCAAATACTGCAGTGTGATGATTCAATGTCAGTGCTTCCCATTGACACCTAAGTGAAAGGCAGAGCCAGGACTAAGGCTCTAGATGTTATTAAGAATGCTATGTCTCCTAGAAATGTTACTAAGTAGCCATCATGCATAAGCTCTTAAAAACACAGGCATGGTTTTTTAAAAAAAAAAATAACTCACCTGAAGAGTGCATCAAAAAATTTGATTCTCTCTCTTTTTTCCATCTCCTGGAAATGAACTGACCTAAGACTCCTGATGTCAAGGATACCCAGCAATGCATTTCCTCCAGATAAAGGTCATGTTACATGGAGTGAGGTGGACAGTACTGGTCTGCTGAGTTCTAGCGTTGAACACACACTTTTGACATCATCCTCAGTGAGAATCCCCAGCAAGCCACTGGGTCTCTGGGGCATCCCCTATTCTTCTTCCTAAGTCAGAGGATTTGGCCTGAAGTTTTGGATGCCTATCTGCCATATTTACGTCTTCCAGTACTTCTGTCTTCTCTGCTCTTCTAAAAGATGGGCCCTGGAGGTGGTCGGGTCTCAACTTTGTTTCAACAAGAGAGGCAATGATTCTCCTGGCTCATTCACATCCCACTCTGCTTATGCCTGCCTTTCTGGACTTTGCACAGCTGGGAAAGGCTGCCTGGATCACAGGACCTTTCCTGACCTTCAGGATCAACATAGCCCAACACAATTGATCTCAGAGAGCTCATAGTCTCTAGGACCACTTTACCAAGACAAGTTCTATCCCCCAATGTTTGTATTGCTTTTGGCAGTGTTCTGAGAGGGAGGACCAAGCTTAGGTCCCAAGTACCGTCCTAGACTCAAAGCACTCCTGTGGGACCAGCATCTAAAGGTCCCAAGTACCCTCCTAGAGTCAGAATACTCCTATGGGACACAAAGAACTCACTCTGTGACTGTGGGTCTCACCTGTACAGCTAACTACTTTGTTGGGGAAAGCAGGGGTGGCAGTGGCCCAATATGGAAGGGAAGGCTATGATTAGATGCTATCTCTGTCCATCAGCAGGGAGGCATGGGAAGCTGACTCCCAGGGTTTAACCATGTCCGAGTCTTTGATCATAATCTGTAATTATTATTGTGAGCTAACCCGAGAAAGTGCAGAATAGGGGTATAAAGTAATGTCTCACCACAGCAGAGAGTTGAGAAACAATGTTGCTAAGGTGTGATATATATTAAAAACTCATCATTAAGAAAAAAAAAGAACGCTACTTCTGAGCACTGTATAGCATTGCACAGCTTACAAATACAGGCCTTCATATCAATACAATCAAGTAGATGAGACATATATGACTACGATTAATCTCATGTTGTAGAAGAAACCAAATCTAAGACTCCAGACAGCCTACTTTCCTTTCTTCTGCTGTAGATGGAACTTTCCTGTCCCATCTTCCAGATCCCAAATAACCACTCAGAGGTTTAATATTGCTTATAAATGCTCGGCCGATAGCTCTAACTTGTTACTAAGCTAAGTGTTACACATAAATTAACCCATATTTCTTAACTATGCTTTGCCATGTGGTTCATGGCTTGTTACCTCATTTTCTACACGTCCTGCTTCCTAGGCGGCTGACTTAAGTCTCTCTCTCTCTCTCTCCCCCGCCTCTTCATCCCAGTATCCTCAGTTTTATTATCCTGCCTAAACTTAGCCTGTCTTGATCTAGGCCAATCAGCTTCTTTGCCAACCAATGAGAGTAATACATATTCTAGGTGTAGAGAAGGATTATTCCACAGCATTCTGCCCATTATTTAGTCTCATTCTTTGAACTACATATCCTTAAAAGGCTGAGCTTAGGGCTGGGGATACGGATCAGTGGCCAGAGAGCTTGCTGTGCCAGAACAAAGGCCTGAGTTCAGATCCTCAGAGCTCATGTAAAAAGCTGAGCATGGAGGTGTGGGCCTGCACCCCAGGGCTGGGGCAGAGACCAAGAACTCTGGGCCTCACTGGCCAACCAGTCTCACTAAAATGACAGATTCCAGGCTCAATGAGAGATCATATCTCCAAAACTAAGGTGGAGTGGGATCAAAGAAGACACATGACACACCACAGACACACATCACACACATACCACATACACACCACACACCTGCGGCACACCACCACCCGTCTGCGCTGTATGCGCCACCATACAGTTTGTGAACCAGGCAAGGGGCTGGAGATTGAAACAAACAAAGATTTACAGACAGAGAGAGACATGGGTCATCCTTAATGCCAGAATGCCCCAAGAATGCCCCCTTTACTGTGTTCAGGGGCAGCTTATATAGAGATAGCCATGCCCCAGCCAAACCCACCAGAAACCACTCTCCTGCCATCAGGAACTCCTGAGGGTCTCGTGCTCAGAGCAGCTGTAGGCACTCAGATAAGGGGAAAACAAGTTGTTTACAAGAAATTCAGGATCTGGGGGCTCACTGCTCCCAACACACACACACCACACACAAGTGCAGATATTCACATAAGTATATACTACACCACACACACATGCACACACAAGTGCAGTTGTGCACATAAGCATGCACTACACTACACACACATGCACGCACATGCACACACACGCAATATTGTAGCTTTCACTAGTGTAAACCACATCTCACCATGCTGGCATCAAATGAATTACATGGGTTTACCAAAGAGGAACACATCAAGACAATAAAATTTTTCATGTGATAAGTCATACTGTGAAAAATAAATGCTTATTGCCTCTCTACTGACAACCAATTACCAGACCAGAAAGCTAGCATAAAACTTAAAGCTGTAGCTTAGGCATCATCATAAATCTGAATTAATGACTGCTCCAGGTACCACACCATCCAACACTGTAGGCAATACTAAAATACTTCCATAGCAACTGTCACCAAGGACATCAGAAGGATGCTGAAAATATAAAAGAGGAAAAAAGAGCTATAAACTAGAGACAAACAAGATTGCTTCTCTGGTAGGATAAATCCCACTGTTCAATTTCAATAAATATTGAACCACTTGAAGTGACTGTAAGCAGCTGTTTCAGTTTGTCAGACCCATCTTTTGGATATATACTTTTTTAAGGAAAAAAAAAAGATCACCCGGAGATCAGCAAACACGCATAACTCTTGATGCACATGCTAGGGAGAAAACTCATGTTATAATCTGGTAAATTGGCCATGAGTCAGAAAAGGGAGGTGGGAGTCCCAACCCAGCCATTTACTAAGTGTTATCAGAGACACAAAAGGGAACCCAGAATTGCTTCTTTTCTTGGAATGTGTGGGGGAGGATAAATAAGCTACTTGTGACAATTGTCAAGGGAGAGGTAATGCTGTACCTGCTAAATTTTAGAATATTTCTGGAAAGTACTGTGGAATAAATTGTATCCCCCCAAGAGCATCTGTTGAAATTCTAATCCTACATCTTGCAATATTTCCCCATGCCTACTGGTCAGGGAGGCCGGAGAGACTCCCCAAAACAACATAGGCTCTCGGTCGCCATCTATAACTAGATGATGAGACCCTGTTGCTAAATATACAACACATTTTGACTACAAGACATAAAGAAATCAAACTGGAAGTGGCCAAATAACTTGTTCACTGTTAGCTAGCTTTCACGGTGCTGGAAGCTACTATGCAGGGCCCTATGCAGTAGTCTTTCTCAGTCCTTGACCCAGAATGCTACAATGCCAACATGCCTGGCAAGATGTGACCACTGTTGCAATTGAGGCAGGAAGAATATACAGGCAACCAATCACTTTCTGGTTGGATTTGAGAGTGCTCAGTCAGAGGGAATTCATGCCAGGTACTAAACCTGGCCAAAAGCCCCTGACTTGAGGGGTCAAAGGTGTTGTAAGGAATCTACTACTGTTGTTTTGTTACATGGACAAGTTGTCAAATTGACTTCTAAGTATTTATTCTTTATTCATAGATTAGTATTGCTCTCAACCTTGGCCAGAGAAACCTCTTTCTACAGTGGGCAATAGTACAGAAATCCATAACTGGTCGACATCCTGAGAATAAATAACTATTGAGTTGTTAGCTCTAAACGGGACATCTACAACATCACCCCCTCACACACATTAAAAGGCTCAAGGAATGTCATAGGACAGGAGGTGGAAAGAAGGCAAGAGCTGGAAGATGGGGAGGAGTGCTGTGATATGCTGTCTTCTGGACATTGTATGCCCATTACACGCCTGAACTCACTGCAGCTATGGGTACCTGCATGAGACCAGCACAAGCTTAAAGCAATGAGATCAGTTAACATTGCAACAATCCCCTCTAGTTTAACTCAGTGGGCTACAAAAATCAAAGGGCGTGCATAAATGTGGGAGGGGGATGAAGATGTGTTGAGGGATGTTCTAAGGGTGGAGAGAGTTGAGGGTGAGTATGATCAAGATACATCCTGTGCATATATAACATTGTCAAAGAATAAAGAAAGGCTATTCTAAGAAATAATCGTCATGGGTATAATGAAGTTGAAATCAGGTGATCTATTATCCTTATGTAACAATATCATGTGAAAATGGACACACCAATGTGCTTAGGGCAGAGCCAGAGGCTGGAGTGCAACACCTCTAAGCCAAGCCAAGGGACAACACAGACTCCGCTAATAAAGGCAAGAGAGGTCCTACACCTTAATTTCAAACTTTGAACCTCCAGAAACGTGAGAGAATAAACATCTATTGTTTCAAGCCACTCTGTTTGGGTACTTTGTAACCAGCCCTAGAAAACTGGTTTATGTAGAGATTACCAAGCCAGACTTCCAGTAAGAAGTGACATATAAATGAAACTTTGAAAACCTTATACCACCTGGTAGAGCATGCTGAACCTGCCTGTGGTCATAGCTATTCAGAAAGCTAAGACAAGAAATCACTTAAGCTCCCGAGTTCCAGGGTAGTCTGTGTAACATAATGAGCGACCATCTGTGCTGGCTAATTTTATGTCAACTTGACACAAGCTATAGTTTTGGAGAGGATGGAGCCTCAGTTAAGAAAATGCCTCCATAAGATCCAGCTGTGGGGCATTTTCTTAATTAGTGATTAATACAAGAGGGCCCAGCCCATTGTGGGTGGGGTCATCCCTGGGATGACAGTCCTGGGTTCTATAAATAGGTAGGCTGAGCAAGCCGTGATCAGCGAGACAGTAAGCAGACCCCTTCATGGCCTCTGCATCAGTCAGCTCCAGTCTCCAGGTTCTCGTCCTGTCTGAATTCCTGCCCTGACTTCCTTCAGCCATAGACTATGGATTTGGAAGCATGAGCCAAATAAACCCTTTGGTCATGGTGCTTCATCGCAGCAATGGTGGTGTCTGAAGAGTCCAACAATAAGAATATAGAAATGTAGATTCCAGAAATAAGAATAAAGAAATAATGAAATATAAAGTTGTAAGAATGAGAGCAGGCCGTCAGCAGCTTCCTCAGCAGCTTAAGGATTAACTATTAACAGTGGGTTACTCTGTTTCATAACCCACAACTCTGTTTACAAGGCTGAAGCAATTCTCTGCAAACTGAGAGCCCTAAGATAACACCCTGGCCATCCATGAATAATGACAGATATGAGCTGAGTTAACCTTTAGGAGGTGGATATACATGACCTCTGGGTTACGCATTATCCCTGCTATGTGAAACTGGCAGCATCAAAGGGGAGAGCGCAGAGCTTCAGTAAACACCACCTGGGAATACCAAAGAAGATAATACATTAAGTTCAAACACTAGTTTAACTGAAAAACTCTGTTAATGGAAATTGCAAAGAAGGGCAATTTGTATCTGAGTTTTACCTTGAGATTGTAAAAACTCTTTTGTTATTGCCTAATGCTTGCTATAAAAGGAGGAGTTTGAAGACCATCCTTGGCCACATCCTTACAAATCCATCTCTGGCTGTGGCCTCAGCTAGCTGATAAGCTTTTTTTGCCCCATAGAGATTTATTTTTTTAATTTTTAATTTTTTTCCTGGAATAAAGTTTGCTTCTGGTTTATTAGACTTTGGTGGCCTGTCCCCATCTTTGTGCGGCCAACCCCCGTGGACCCAACAGTGTTGGGTGTTTAGTTCACGAGGCTCCGCAGAAGAAACAGGGTCCCTCTAGGATGATTTTAACCTTTGCAGCTGCAGGGGAGTCAGCTTCTGGTGAACTGATGGACTGTAGCTTTGCAAAAGGCTTTTTTTTATTGTTATACAATTTACACCTTAGCAAGTCAGTTTCTGCTTACCAAAACCTTTTATCTTAAGCTCCTCAAAGTAGACAAATGACAGAGCAATTCTCAGCCACAGAACTTCTCAGAGTTCTTCTGCAACCAAATTTTGCATAGACTTTGAACATTTTAGGAAGCACTTAAGATTTACACACTTCAAGCAGAAGGGAGCAGGCACAAAAGGCGGATCAAAGGCCAGGTGCTAATACTCCAGAATCAGATCAGATGCAAAGCTCTTGGGATCTCCCGCTACAAACGGTAGCCCAAACTAAAATACCATCTCAGTATGAGTGTTTATATTTGTGCTATCTGAATGTCAGGATATGGGTTTTCCCATTTTCATGAAAATACACTTATTTGAAATCTGGACTGACCTTGGACTCATCTCCAGATGACATCTGGATTTCCAAATGCTCCTGCCCCTTTCATCCTGTGTTGGTTGATACACTTAGTAAATTAGGTAGATGAATCAGAGAGTGGGGTCATTTTTGTGTGTGAGATGACATGACAGATTCTAGGCATAAGCTCAGGATATCTGGAACTGAGATGACCCAGAGCCAAGGCGGCCATTCTCCCTTTAGTACCACAAACCTAGGTCACGAGGAAGCCTTCCAAGGACTAGACTCTTTAGGAGCACAGAAGTCCACACCCTTGGCATGAGTTGCATTCGACAGATGGGCCATGACACTGGGAAATCTTTAGCCTTGGCAAAAAAAAAAAAGTGGCCCTGAAAACAGAAGATAAATATGTGGGAACGGGGGCAGAAGAAAAATGACAGGGCAGTAGCCTGGGACCACTATAAAAGAAAGATTGTTTAAAGAAACTTCCAGAAATGGGTAGGGATAATTTGAAGGCTCTTAATCTCCTTTAGTCAAATAGAAAAGAGATTGCTGCCATTGAAAAACAGAATACAAAGGAAAGACTGTTTAGTGAGGCCTTGTTTTAGGGCAGCACAGCGATGGGGGCCTGGAATACACGGACAGGTGCTGATTTTCCTTTATAAGCCAAACCATCATGGGATCCACTTCCACTTCACTAGCGAGGATACGGAGATTCACAAAAGATGCTATTTAACCTTTCCCAGACAGAATTCGGTGAATTACTGCTGTTGAACCAAAAGGAGAGCCTTGTATGCCTGCCACTGGAGCCACAGACTTTGACTGTGTCTTTAGGCAGAAGGCAAGAGGTGAGTGTCACTCACAAGGAGCAAAGGAAGGAAGGCATGAGGTCCAGCATCAGTCAAGGCTCTAGAACTCAACCCAAGGTGCTCTAATGAAAAGCCTTTAAACCAAGCACTCATACTGAGGGGACAGGATTAAGGGAATCAACAAAGCGATATCAAAGCACTCAAAGCCCAACAATAGAAGACAGTGTCTCCTAGCAAGGTCTATGAGATGGGTTGAGTCCCAGGTCTGTGGAACTGGCATTATGTTAGGATCTACACCATGGAAGGATACCATCAAAGCCAGAAAGACTGGACCAAAACAGAGAGGAGAAAGCAATGTAACCTCCCTTTGCACCTTCCAGTGCAAGTGTCCTACCAATGTTATTTGTCACCTGCATGCAAGTGTAAGGGTGCCTGGGTGAGGCAGAAGCAGCATCAGAGACAGCAGAGGAGAAAGAAAGACACTTTGTTGGGCAGCACGTACCCTGTCCTAGTCTGATCTCTGCCCTGTTGTGTGTCACAGAGAAGCACTTCCTCCAGGGTCTGACTTCTGGGTCAGTTTAGCCAATAGGAGGCTTTAAATGGAGGGCATGTAGGAAAAAGACAGTGTATTTCTTCCTTTTGTCTCTGCTTCGAGCAAATGGAATCATAAAACAATAAAGTAAAGAACAATGGGATCATGTCATAGGATAAACTGAATATGCGAAACCTAGTGGAAAATTAGGACGTTACAGAAGTGATTGCTCCTGAGTTACCTCACAGCAGTTCTCACTTCGGAGGATGTCTGCTAAGACCACAGTCACACTCTGATGGGACACTTGTCCTGGTGCTCGCCAAGAGGATCTGCTGGTCTGAGCCACTGGTGCCCAGTGCCCTGTTAGGGACTAGAGCAAACACATGCCCCGCTTGGACCCTGAGAGCTAGGCTGGCATGCCTCTTTACTCGTGCTCATTAGAGAAATGGTACCTGCTGTGGTTCACTGTGCGTTGCTTTCCTCTTCTAGGGTTATGAGAAGTTTCTGGGGAGGGAAAGCTTCCATAGCAGCCTGTCAATCAGGCCAATGTCTTCAACAGAAAATCAGAGGCGGACCAACTTCGTGATAACTTGAAGTCACACAAGAAGGTTCATTAAATGCTAACAATTCTTTTTAAAAAACTGGGGGGACTATTGAGACGGCTTAGTGGTTAAGAGCACTTGTTCCTCTTCCACAGGACCCTATTTCAATCCCCAGCACCCACAAGTCAACTCATAACTGTCTGTAGCACCAGTTCCTGGGGATCCAAGGCCCTCTTCTGGCATCCTTGGACACTAGGCATGCATGTGGTACACAAACATGCCTGCAGGCAAAACACTCAGACACGTAACAAAAATCTAATTTTTTACTGTGCATTTGGAACTTAAAAATAATTTATGCCACCTCAAAATTCCAGTAACATTTTTCACAGAAGTAGAAAAAAAAATCCCAAAATTCATGTGCATTCCCAGAATACCCTCAGTAGCCAGAGCAATCCTAAGTAGAGAGAGCAATGCTGGGTGCATCATAAAAACCAATTTCCAGTTCTCCTGCAGAGACAGAATAAGAAACACAACATGTTACTGGCAAAAAGATAAGACTTACTGGGACCCAATGTAATAAAGGACCCAGAAATAAACCCATGCAGCCAGGGGCATCTGATTCTCGATACAGACCAAAACATACACTAGAGAAGGGACAGCCTCTTCAACAAATGGAAAATTGGAGAGTTGGGTGTAGAAGAATGAAAGCAGAGCTTAATCTTGCATCCCGTGTAAAAATCCGTTCAAAACTGATCAAAGACCTTAAAGTAATACCTGAAACTTTGAAGCCAGCAGGGGAAACCACTTCAGTTTGAAGGCATAGCAAGGGCTTTCTGAAAACGACTCTAACAGCCCAGATCATAATAGCAAGAACTGACACATATGACATGACCTTTAAAAACCTCTGCAGAGCCAAGGAAACCAACAAAGAGAAGAGACAGAACACATAAAGAGAGAAATATTTCATCTTACAGGAAATTAATGTCCAGACTGTATAAAAGAATTAAAAAATTAGACATCAAGAAAACAAATAATACAATAAATACATGTGAAAATAGACATTTCAATTAAGTACTTTAGCATTCAAGATGCGGAGGTAGGTAGACCTTAAAAGTTTGAGGCTAGCCTGGACACACAGTACATTCTAATCCAACCTGAGCTACAAAGTCAGACCTTATCTAAAAGAACAATGGGCAAATGGTAAAGAAGATGCAATATAGCAGTAATATACTGTAGCATCCATTACCTCATGTGAAGATGGACTAGGTGGCGTTGCTCCTTGACTGTAGGCTTGGCCTTGGAACTTACTTGCCTTAACCAGTAGAATGAGGCAGAAAAGAATGAGCCAGCTCCGAGTCTAGTCCCTATGAGACCTTGCATGTTGCAAACTTACTTCTTATACATATTCTTAGCCATGCTGGACTCAGAAAGAAGACTAGTGGCTACCTTGGTTAGCCACCCAGCCAAACTCAGTTTAGATGATCCAATCCAGAATATGCCCCCAAAGATATGTGCTCTTTGTGTGTGGTTTGTTATGTATCAAGTCAACACAAAAGACTCCTTCTTAGCAGAACCCTTCACATTTCTAGGTTGTTAGAGCCCATGACCTACTTTTGATCTTGAGCCATGGATCCAAATGTTCTTCTAAGTCTAAAGTTCACCTTTGATAGAAAAACAATAATGTATGCTTAATAATGTGCTTGTGGGCAACTTAGAAACATTCACAGGCATTATCATCAATATTCATATGCTTTTCTTTCAGGTTCTCAAATCATACATCCAGAAGCTATTGGTGGGCCACATGGGGTAATATGGGATTCACCAGCTAGATCACTCTCAGTTCTTCAGGCTTCTTTAACTTGCCCTCTTTCCTGCCAGCAGAGGTTTCAGAAATGCAGAGATGGACCCAGTAGTGACAGTAACTGTCCTCTGAGTTTCTGGCCTATTGAGCCAAAGACCCTGTCAGATGGCAGAGGAAAGAGAGGGTAGGGAAGTGCCCCTAACACCTCACGCTAGACTTTGCTGTTGCTTCTAGGTTCTCAGCGTGAGATAGCGTTCTGCTCTGACGCGCCACATCTGGTAGGCTCTTCCTATACAACTGCTTCAAACATGGCTGTAAAGACTTTTTTCTCACTGAAATTCCACTGTCCAGTTTGGCAGACTTCTTTGCTCTTGGTTCCTTTGAAGGCTAAGAGAGAAAAACAAAGAGCAGGACACACACAGCACACAGGCTGACTCTGTGCTGCTCATAAATGTTTATTTGCAGCAGAGAAATAAATCATTTCAGACGAACCACAAGTCAGTGGTTATAAGAAAGAGTTAAAGAGCCAGCTTTATATTTTGGGATCAGTGGGTCCAAGCCCTGGCTCAGAGGAAATTGAGACTTTGAAAGAAAAGTTCTGCTTTCTCTGAAATCTGTAGCACACCACCCCCAATAAAAGTAAAACTCATACTTCCTCACTTCCCAGATTCCTAAAACAGCTACTCTTAGTTCTCAATGGTATTGACAGAGTGGGGAGAGGGAGGACACCCATGGAAGAGAGAAATGAAAAACAGTACATTCCTAAGACGTTAGCAAAGACCAACAGAAGAGAATTGCTGCAACGCGGTGATTTCCACAGGGATGGAAATCCTTGAAGGCTAAGATGGGGCTTCCGAACTTCTGCTTCAAGACAAACTGAGGTCATGTGAGGTCAAGGGCAAGGAGATTACAGCAAGTTTGAGGCCTGCCTGGGCTACATAGTGACTTCAGAATGAGACTTTGTCTCAAGAAAAAATAGAATACAGAATGACATTAAAAGAAGGTAACAAAAGATCAAGTCGGGATTATCTAGAAATAGAAATAAATCAGAGTAACTCCCGTCAGTGAGATCACACTAGGTTCCTGACAGTCTTCTACTATTCAGCAAAACCAATCACTGGTTCTCAGGATAATCTGATGGCAGGTGGAAGTATTATCCCCATTTCAGAGATGAGAAAACTGAAGAATCAAGCCAGAAAGTCATGAAGCAACTCGCTTAAAGAGACATAACTAGAGAAAGCAGATGCAGGATACACACAGCTGCAGCTGCGAGCAGCCATGAGAAGTCTACCATCAGCTTAAACTTGTATTAACATTTTTCCTTAAAAATTCATATGAGGAATAATCAAATTAAAAGATGGGATATTATTCTAAACAGATAATTCTCAACAGAAGAATCTCAAATGGCTGAAAGACACATAAGAAACTATTCAATATTCTTAGCCATCAAGGTAATGCAAATCAAAATGGCTCTGAGATACCATCTTACATCAGTCAGAATGGCTAGAATCAAAAACACCAATGATAGCTTATGCTGGAGAGGATGCAGAATAAGAGGGACACTCCTCCATTGCTGGTGGGAGTGCAAATTTGTACAGCCACTTTGGAAATCAGTATGGAGAGTTCTCAGAAAATTGGGAATCAATCTACCTCAAGACCCCAAAATACCACTTTTAGGCATATACCCAAAGGAGGCACACTCGTGCCACAAGGACATTTGCTCAGTTATGTTCATAGCAGCATTATTTGTAATAGCCAGAACCTGGAATCAACCTAGGTAGTTGCCAAAACTATAGGTTATCTTCACAAACTGTTGCTAAAGACAACACCTACACAGCTCATTGGACATGAAAAAGTCGAGCTGGTGCCTACATAGAGCCTTCGCCCCTCCGTGCTGGTGTTCTTGACGTGGGAAGTTATTCTGCATACTGTCAAAGAAGAAACATAAACACAAACACCGACCCAGCTACAAATCCTTTGACAATAGTATCCTGCCTACGAGATATGCTGGAGCAATGGCAACACAAAGCTTAACCCGCCAATATCTGATTTGGCTTAAGATCCACTCCATGAGATAGAACACATACCCAATACTGCTTGAGTGACCAAGAACTTGAGACTAGATGACCAGGGACCTGGAGTAAAACCAAATACTACTGGTTTAAAATGTAGTGATAAAATTACTCCTAATGACATTTTCTATACTCATAGATTATTGCCTTGCTCAGCCATAATCAGAGAAGCCTCCTGCTGCAGCAGATGGGGACAAATACAGAGACCCACAGCCAGACATTGTGCAGAGAATGAGAGACCTTGGAACACCCAGTCCTACAAGATGTGTCTCTATCAAATCCCCTCCCCTATAGCTCAGGAAACCCTGCAGATAAAGAGGCAGAAAGTCTAAGAGCCAGGGGAGATGGAGGACACCATGGAAACAAGGCCTTCTCAACATCAGGACCTACACACACATGAACCGACAGAGATGGAGGCAGCATGTTCAGGTCCTGCACAGGTCTGTACTAGATGGGATCCAGAGCTGCAAGAAGTGGACACACGCCCCCACCCCTAACCCAGAAACTGTCTCCAGTTGAGACTCACTCACAAATGAAACTCTAGCTTCCTTTGAGAAAGTCTCACTGGGGAAACAAACTACTCTTAAGTTTAGGCTGCCTGCCCAGCAGTAGATGGCCACAGAAAATGCCCTCAATGGCTTCTGGTTTCATGTATTTATGGGACTCCTGAGTGTATGAATGGATGGGGCTTCGTCTGTATTTTTGTGCCTTTAATTGAGCTCTTTTCCTTCTGTTATTTGTGTGTTATATTCCAATGTGGTTGTTTTGGCTTTATCTTATTTCATTATCCCTTAGAAGCCTGTTTGTTTTCTAGTAAGAAACAGAAAGGGGGTGGATCTGAATGGGAGAGGAAGTGGGGAGGTACTGTGGGAACTCCTTCAGCCAATAGCCTTTAAGATACTGGCACACTCTGGGCGTGGCCACAAGTACTATATAAACAGGTGCAGAACTTTGCACAGCCTCCTTGGCTGCTGGGTTTGGTTCCTGTTCCCCACTCCTGCAGAGGATTGTGATCTGTGAGTCTACCTCTAAATAAAGAACCCTTTATTATACTCCATTCTGGGCTAGCATGGGACTATTTCATTGTAATCGTCTACAGGGAGGAACTGGGAGGAAGAGAGGGAGGAGAAAAATAAATAAATAAAATAAATTTTTTTAAAAGAAGAAAGCAAACTAAGATGGTTTCATGATATTTCATTGTTTGACAGAGGTTTTTGTACATATTTTCCAATTGCTCCTCTTAACTAAAGCATCAGGTGAAATCGCTGTTTCCGAAACTAGACAACTTTCATTTCTCGTGCCATGGCAACTGGAGAACCACAAAAGTGAGGCAGCCGCTTTTTCAAGAAAAAATTCAAAGACCTTTATTATCTCTAGCAGAATTACTTTGTCCATGCAGATATGGTGGCCGGTATCACAGCGCTTGGGAAGCAGAAGAGGGAGGATTGTTAGCTTTGGCCAGCCTGGGCTTCATAGCAAGATTTTCTCAGAAAAGAAAATGAGCAGGATAGAGTAACTGAACAAGTGAACAGCAGGAAGGATCCTAACACCAGGTAGACAGGTGATGTTTATCACAGCTAGACTTACCATCAGAATAAGGTTTGAACACAGAAAGAAAGTAGGCTCTGTGGGGTATTTTTAGTTTGTCCTGAAAGGGAAAGACTAATATGATTTACACACATGGTGTACAGACTCACATGCTGCCAAAATATCTACACACATGAAAAAAATAAAAATAAAATTCTATTGCAGTAATTTAAAAGTACAGAATTCAGAGCCAATCAAACCATGGCTTTAGCCAGCTGGTGGTGGTACATGCTTTAAGCCCAGCACTTGGGAAGCAGAGGTGGGCAGATCTCTGGGTGTTCGAGACCAGCTTGGTCTACAGAGCGAGTTCCAGGATAACCAGGGCTACACAGAAAAACCCTGGCTCAAAAAAACCAATAAAAAAGACTTAAAATATTATATCTGATACTTAACAGTACTTTAATTTACCTAATTTATCCAATTTATGATATTGTAAATAGTAAAGTTATAAAACTTATACAAATTTCAAAGATTTAAAATGTTTTGGTTTGGTTTGGTTTGGGTTTTTTTGGGGGGGGGGAGGACAGGGTTTCTCTGTGTAGCCCTGGCTGTCCTGGAACTCATTCTACAGACCAGGCTGGCCTTGAACTCAGAGATCTGCCTGATTCTGCCTCCCATGTGCTGGGATTAAAGGAATGGGCCACCACACCTGCCAGCACTTTTTACCAGTTTCAAAGTTGTTTTTTTTTTTTTTTCACTTCTACTACTGTGGTTAATAAAATACACAACCTACCTGAGTTCATTCACAAAGTGAAGGCAATAGTCCCCTCCCGGGAGTAATGGTTAGAGGAAAGGAGGCGGCACATGGTTCGCTCAGGGCACAGCCTCAGGAGCGGAAGATGTGTGATTATTTCTACTACTTTTTGCCAAAAAGTAACTGTTACTTTTCTATGTCTGTGATAAAACACCATGACCAAGAGAAGAAATAATTTATTAGGGGACCAAATACTTAAATACTCAAGATTAGGGGCATCGCATCCAAACCACAACGGTAAGTTTTTCCCAGAGAAGGCTTTGATCTTTACTGCAAACTTTTAGATGACAAAGGGGACACTGGCCTCATCATAGAGGCTACCATTGTGCAGACACCAATGTTTATTTCCCTCAGAATTTTCTATGCTTGTATATTCAGTGTGTATGTGTTTTCTCAAGTATAGAGTGATAAATTGCTTTTTAAAATAATTCATTTAGCATTTGAGCATCCTTGCACTACACTGTGTAATGGATTATCACACTAGAAGAGACACAATTCGTTAGTTGGTTTTTAAACGCCAGATGGTATCAGTAAACTGAATAGAAATCATACCTGTCTTTGTCTTAAGGACCTTTCCAATCTGGTGGCATCTTATTCCTCCTACAGCTCCCATATTTGCCTTGATGTTTTCATGATCGTCATAAGGAGGTGTACTCTTCCACATCTTTGCAGGCCCATGGGTTCTGTAATATGCCTATGACTTTCATGGGACATTGTACATACAGTAATTATACTTATATAGGAACATCTCTGCCAGCCTCTGTGGGCTGGGACCAAGAGGTAATTTCAAGATGAATGAAAGGGGTTGATGATAGGTATGGTGGACACGTGCCTGTACACCCGTTTGCGCTGAGGCAGCAGAATCACTCGCGCCCAGGCTGTTCTGGGCCAGCGTAGACAGTGTGATGACACTTGGTGTAGCCAAACTTCCCTTGTCATCCAAAGGCAGGTGGAGCTGCAGTGAGGAGATGTGAGAGTTGAAAGAAATGCAGGTAAAGGTTACAGAGGAGAAGAGCGGGATTTAGCGTTGTATGTGGAGAAGTTCAGCCTGATGTGGTGGTGGAGAGTGCAGAGACGGGATTGAAGGTGGCGAGGTGAAGATATATGGAAAATAGATGAAAAGGGCAACATATTCTGAAAGACGGGATGCTAGTCAGTCTTACGGGGGCTGAAACTCTGAGGAAAAATTCAGGATTCCAAGTAGTGAAGAGAACAGTGACCCTCATACTATAGTGGCTCTCGAGAGGGCCTGTTAGTGGCTGAGTGTTAACAGACAGCATTGGATAGTTTGTTTTGTTTGTTTTATTTTGTTTGTTTTGTTCTGTTTTTTGAGACAGGGTTTCTCTGTGTAGCTTTGGAGCCTGTCCTGGAACTTGCTCTATAGACCAGGCTGGCCTCGAACTCACAGAGATCCAGCTGTCTCTGCCTCCCAAGTGCTGGGATTAAGGGCAGGTGCCACCACCGCCCAGCAGAATATAACATTTTCTCAGCAGTTCTCCCAGTGTGGCTCTCAGGCTGGCAGCCACATCATCCAGGAACTTACCCCAAATGCATTGCAAATGCGAGGCTCCGTCTCAGACCTGCTGAATCAGAAGCCAGGAGGGAACTCAAAGATCCATTTAAGGAAGTCCTTCAAGTGCTTTCGCTGCTGACACTAGGTGACCCGTAATTTAAAGGTGGAGCGGAGAACTGACAACTGAACAGCAAGCTCACCACCTGTCCCTCCTTCATCCACCATTACATTTCCTTGATCTTCTGTGAGATTTGAGTTTCAATTAAGGTCCCCAAATAACAGCAGCATTAGAGCGAAAGCCTGGAGAAACAGTTTGTTCCCAATGATGCTGGAGAACCAGAGGCAGCCCTGAACGTTGAGTCTCTTCCCAAGTTTCTGTCAAGGAAGGCTAGGCTCAGGACAGCTAGCTGGATTAATAACATTCACACCAACAGCCTGTAGGTTGACGTCATGGATACTGTTAACACTGCATATGGTTAGGAACAGTTATTCAGAGTCAGTCATAAAACCCACAACAGAACAAACTCTGGGATCTCAAGGTTGAAGCAGGGAGCAGCTACAGAGCCAAGAAAATTAGTTCATTGGCTTATCACTAAACCCACAGTACCTGATGCACAGTAAAGCTCATGGATTTCGTATAAATGTTCTGATCCATAGACCAAGTCCTGCCTCGTGGTCTTTTCTTTTGCTTCTTTCCTCCTGGTCTCTCCCAAACTGCATTCAAGATCGCTCCCTAAAAGCTAACTAGCAGAGCGCGGCAGTGCGCATTTGTAGTCCCAGCATGCAGGAGGTAAACCTGCATTTCACAAGTGCTAGGCCAACCTAGACCACGCACTCTTGTCTCAAAACACCAAAGACATGCAAAAATAATCCCAGTACAGAAGAAGGAGGGGTCCCCAAGCACCAGGGTGCTACTGGTGCTTGATGGGTGCTGGGGAAAGAAGAGTCACTTTTCTTTAGGTGTGGCCACTGGTGGTCCCATGACCCAGTGCATGACTCCATATCCACGTCATACACGCAGCCTTAATTGGACCCAACATGCTAAAATTAATTAATTAATCAAAAAGAACATAAAGCTGGGAAGAAGGTGTGGTGGTGGTTCTGGGGAGAGTTAGAGGGATAAGAGAGGTAAGGATATGATCGAGATGTATTATATACGTGTACAAGAATAAATCATAAGTTACTAAGTATGCTACAAGACCCTTCAGCCCTAACTGAACAGAGCATTGCATATAATTACTGATGCCTTCACTTGCTGATTTTCTTTTCTTCCTTCCTTCCTCTCTTTCTATCTCTCTAACTTGAGCCTCCTACCTATGCCTTGAAAGTGCTGGGATGCCATGCATTAGCAACCACACCCATATTGCATGGTACTTTCTTTAAGAAATGGATAAGGAAATGCTGAAGCCCAAGCAGCTTGAATATTGCTCCTGGATTTACTGAGCTAATGTAGTTTATTTCCATTGGCTACTAAATCCCATGCGTTCTTTTCATTCAGGAGCAAATATTTTAAGTACAGTCCATGGTGGATAAGACAAGAAAGGATGAAGCCTCCACAGTGAAAGGTTCCAGGGATGAGAAAGTACAGAGTTGGGTTCATTTGTTAACACACCTGTCCTTTTAGAACTATGGTTAAGGCAGGAGCTTGAGAATTCACCAGACTTGGCTTTAAGAATCAGTCAAGCCTATTATTACCTGAGTGGTCTTGGACATAAGGACTGGAACTACCTCAGAGACCTGTGAGATTAAATTAGGAACACACATAAAAATACCTAACAGTTTCCAGTACATGTTAAACCTCAATAAATAGAATAGCTTGGTATTTACCTTTCCTGGAAAAAGTTAGATACCCTGTGGCAGTGGAGATTACTTAAAGGGCAATGCTCACTGTGGAGGACAGTGACAAGTATTGATTTCTATAAACACTAAAGTACCTTTGAGAAGAAAAATATTTTTAAGTCTTTGGATAGCATTCAGGGAGGAATACAGTCAGCATTGTGTTGGGATGGATTCAGAAAGGAAGATAGGGTCTTTGTCCTCAATGAGACAAGCAATGGATTTTCAAAAGTAAAGAACCCTTGTCAACAGAACAAGCAATGCTGTGTGTTGATTGAATGGGTGGATTAAGTCATGATGCAATTTAATGGTGTTAAGCAAGGAACAGTGATGCCCTAGCTGTGCTGTCTATAGTTTAGCTATACAAGTGTCTGAGGCAGGAGAATTACAAGTTCAAGGTCAGCCCTACCCACACAGTGGGACCTACTAACTGAGAAGAAAAGGAGGAAGGAGGGAAGGACAGAAGAGGGAAGGGCAGATAAGGAAATGAAGAAAGAAGTAAAGGAAGGATGAAGGGAGAAGGAAAAGGCTGAAGATGTAGGTCAATGACATTCACAGACACACAGAAATATGAATTTCTTCATAGAGAGTAGCACAGATAATAAAAACCCTGAGACAAATATTGGGGTTCAACCTGAAGGTCAGAAAAGCAAAGCAGCCAATCACCAAATCTTCAGAGCAAAGGTTGAGCTCCTGTCATCACGAATCCTCAGGCTCCACCAAGTCTCCCCCCTTTATATTTCTCTCTCTGCCCAGCCATATTGCTCCTGTCTGCACCTCCCTGGCTCTGGGATTAAAGACATGTGATCCCAAATGCTGGATCAGCTCTGTTTCTCTTCTAGACAGATTCAACCTTGTGTGTTCCAGGGTGGCCTTGAACTCACCAAGATCTGTTTGTCTCTGTCTCCTGAGTCCTGGGATTAAATGTGTGTGCCACCACTCCCTGGCCTGTATGGCTGCCTAGCATGGCTGTTTGCCCTCTGATCTTCAGGCAAGTTTTATTTGTTAGAACACAAATAATATACCACTAGAGGAGGAAGAAAATGTGGAATTGGATCTTAGAAGGGAAGGAGATAAGGCAGCTACTTGGATTTTATAGACTCTGGTAAAGCAGGAAGTGTTTCTTTAAAGATAAAAAGTTTCAGCATATGATAAGAAGATAAGATATCTTCACGTAGAAGGAAACATAGCACTTAAACCAAACATCTACTTGTTTTCTCTTTAATCAGCCAGTCATAGCAGTGTGCACCTGTAATCACAGGACCACAGAGGCTGGGGCAGGAAGACCACAGGTTCCAAGCCAGGCTTGGCTACTTGGTGAGTTCGAGGCCAGCCTGCAAGACTCTTTGCAAAACCATCTCCAAAACCCAGGTTTTATTATTATTATTGATTTTTGTTGTTGTTGTTTCAACTGCATGTCGTAGCGTCTGGACACACAGAGCAAGGGAGCTAACAAGCCACAGCGCCATCCTTCATCTCTTAAGACGTGGGCTCTCAGTCCCCAGATGGACAGTTTAAGCTGTAGGGGATCTTGCATTAAGAATGGAAGGCTGGAATTTTAGACACTTGTTTTCCCTATAGCAGGAGGCCAAGAAACAGTCACCTAGGAGTCAGATCCCTAACAGAACAGCCCTGCCTCTAGAGCAGTAACTCTCCACTCAGAGCCTCGCACCCAGGCTAGATTCTCAGATGCAGTGAACTGGCCCTAATCAAAGCCCAAGCGTTGGCTCAAAGCCTTGGTTTTGTTCTATTTTGTTTATGGTTTTTTGTTTTGTTTTTTTGAGACAGGGTTTCTCTGGGTAGTCCTGGCTGTCCTAGAAATCGCTCTGTAGACCAGGCTGGCCTCGAACTCAGAAACCTACGTGTTTCTGCTGGGATTAGAAGCACGCACCACCACTGTCCAGCTCAGCTCAAGGCCTTTGATCAACACACCAACTAGCCACAGGTTGATTTTTATTTTTTTTTTATAAATTTCCCTTAGAAATTGCTATTTTTAATTTTCTTATTTATTTTTCTTATGTGTATACTGGTGTTTGGACATGCATGAAATTTCCTGGAGGACAGAAGAGGGTGTTGGCTCCTCTGGAAATGACTGGGATTATGTATAGTTGTAAGCCACCATGTAGGTTCTGGGAACTGAACCCAGGTCCCCTAGAAGAGCAACAAGTGACATCTCTCCAGCCCAAATATTGCTATTCTGGCAGTAGCAATTTTTTTCCTGAGATAGTCTACATCCTGTTTGGCCCAGTTGGCCTGCCCTGATTGGGCAGATTAGTGTTAGTCTAGCTCTCAATATAGATCAAAGCAAGTGTTGGAACAACTGATCTGGTCAGGAAAAGACTTATTCTGCAACTGACCCAATTTTCATGATAAAGAAAAACTTTTTGGTAAAATATGTGAGAGAAATATATTTTTTCTAGAAGCAGAAAAAAAAGGAAGAGGTTATTTGCACTGTTACTTATTATAAAATGTTCATATTTACACCCCCAGGCATGTCAGTCCATTCTATAAATGTTTCTGGAGGCCAAGCACTTCAACTCTGAGCGGTTAGTCTACAGCCTCTCAAATTCATACGTTTTCATTATTGTTCTTTCATTTTTATTCCAAGCTAATCCTGTCTCTTTTCACAGCACAATAACATGGCTTCAAATGTGAGGGGAAGAGAGACCATTTTACAGTAGAGCTACAGAGAAAAATGTACTGGGCAAGTGGAAGTATATCCAATGAGCTCTGTTATTTTCAAATAATGTCAAAGGATATTGAACGAAATTCACTAACTCAGTATAAGGTATCTCCAAAACACAGCATTTCATCTAAATGGTTTCTTAATGAAAGCTAAAGGAGTGTGAAGCTGAACCTCATAGCTGCAGCTAAGGGCAATTAGGTAAGTTAATAGTGTGATTCATCGTTCTCTATGAATAGCACAGTGAATCTGAAGGATGCTTTGTAACTCAAAGAGCTTGGCTCAGTATCAAATTGCTCCTACCCTCTGTTTCCAGGGTTAACTTGCAGTGTGCCTAGTTATTACTCTTTCCTGACCATTACAAAGTTCTAATCCTAAGTCACATGAAAAAAACCTACTTGGAGTTGGGGCCATAGGCAAATGTATGATACATATTTGGATAAAAATGTGTTTTAAAGAAAATCTACTGGGATAATACGGATATATAGATATACACATATGATATATAAGAAAAAGATTCCATGACAAAAACAGACTAAAGGAATTCATGGCCACTAAGTCAGCATTATAGAAAATATAGAAAATGGAAGGAATTCTCCAGACAGAAAAACAAAATAAGCATTAAGCATACCCTCAATGCTACTGGAAATAGCAATGCTAGGACAGGAAGTTAGTAAATGGGGAACCAAAAAATATCAAGCAATTCGAAAACCTATGGGATGACAGAAATTAATACACACCTTTCCGTGCTAACAGATACCAAAGACTCAAACTAGAAGATTGGACTAAAATAGAATCCACCTACTTTTTGCCTCCAAGGAATTCACATTTCCATCAAATGTGCCTCACCCACATTAGGATGAAAGGTTGTAAAAAGTATCCAAGCAGATGGAAGTAGGAAGGAGCAGGTGACATCACCCTAATATCTGAGAGAACAGACTTCAAAACAAAACCTGTCAGAATACATAGAAAAGAGGCTTTCAGGGCTATAGAGATGGATCAGCAGTTAGGACACACTCTGCCCTTCCAGAGGACCTGAATTTAGTTCTCAATACCCAAAAAGGACCGTTCACAACCACATGCCACCCTAGGCCGAGGGGGTCCCACTCCCTCTTCTGGCCTCTGAGGGGACCTGCACCCTTGTAGGTGTACCTACACACCCACACCCACACACACAGAGGGGGGCTGTCAATCAAGCAGTCAATAAATAAATGTGAAAACACCCAAGCGATCTTCAGGGAATAACTTCTGTGCCTTATGGACTTGGAATAACTTGTGTCACATATGAACTTGGAAAAACAAACCAAAGCCTACAGCAACTGTAATTACATGCACAACATACACAAGGCCTGTCAAGATTGCACATGGAGGAAGGGAGGGGATCACGAGGGTCCGCTCTTCCCTGAGTATCAATAGAGAGCTAATGTTTGCTGGGAGAGAGAGCTCTTCTTTGGAGGTATATCCACTGGTAGGCTGGCCATGCTCCTCTAAATGACTTGTCACTCATGCTGTTGTCGGCAACCCTAGTCAACTTCATTGGAACACACATACGTACACAGAGAGAGTTGGGGGAGGGAGAGAAAGAGGGAGAGGAAGGGAGAATAGAAGAGGAAATATCTGAGGAGATGAAAAGCATCAGCAGGAATGGAGGGAGGACAGAAAAGTTTACAGAATAGGGCATATGATCAAAATATACTAGATACACAAATGACCATCCCATAATGAGACCTAGTACTATTTGTGATTAGCGTGCATTAATAAAACAACAACAAATGCCGGCAAGAATACAGACAAAGGAATCCTTACGTACAACTGGTGGGAACATAAATGACTCCCATCCCTCTGGAAGCCAGCGTGAAGGTTTTTCAAAGGGCTGAAAAGGGATCTTTCACGTGACCTAGCTATACCACTGTGGTAGTTTAACTGTAATAGACCCCCATGAGCTCATAGGGAGTGGCACTTCTAGGAGGTGTGGTTTTGTTGAAGTCCACATGGCCTTTTGGAGGAAGTGAGTCACTGTGGAGGCGGGCTTTGAGGTCTCATATATGCTCAAGCCACATGCAGTGTCTCCAACCACTTCCTGTTGCCCATGGAATCAAGATGTAGCTCCTCCACTCTCAGCTCCTTCTCCCGTGCCGCGTCTGCCTGTATGCTGCTATGAGCCACCATGATGATAATGGACTAAACCCCTGAAACTGTAGGCCACCCAATAATTGTTTTCCTTTTTAAGAGTTGCCATAGTTATGGTTGCTCTTCACAGCAATAGAAATCCTAAGACAACCACTGATGAGTATTTACTGAAAGAACTCCAAGCCAGCACACCCCAGAGATATCTGCACATCAGTATTTATTGTAACATCCTTCACAGAGCTCAGACATGGAACAAACCCAGACGTCCAACAACTGAGAAACGGATGAGGAAAATGTGATATGTTCATAGTGGAATTCCTTTCAGCCTTGAAGACATAAGTCGATGTCATTTTCAGGAAAACAGATGCAGCTGGAGCTAATTGTGTGAAGCAAATTAAGCAGTCTCAGAAAGACTTGTATGTTCTTACTCGTGGTTCCCGGTTTTTATATCGATATATAAAATATGTATGCATATGTGGCATGAACATAGAAGTAAAACTGTCTCGGGTGACATGAGAAAGGGAAGGAGTGAAAAAGAAGGGAGGGATGTTGTGGGGAATATGTACTCTGTGTAGTATAGACTTGAATGACAACTTAAATATAAAATAAATGAATACATTTATTTTCAGGCACTGAACAAGACTATGAATGCATATTTATTTGTTTGCTCATTTGGGGGTGTATGTGTGTGTGTGCATGCACACATGCAAGTGTGGAGGTAAGCGGACAGCTTTAAGGCATTGCATCTCTCCTTCCATCATGTGGGTTGCAGGGATCAAACTCAGGTCATCAGGCTTATATGGCAGGTGTTTTTATCTGCTGAGGCATTTTGCTGGTCCCCGGATTTTATTTTTTGAAAGTGCAAATGCTAGAACTCCCCTCTAGCAAAAGTCCTTTGAATCATGCATGCTTTAGTGTCCAAAGGCATCTGTGTTACATCAAAGGAAAACTCAAGGTTCTTTTAACCACTACTTGAAAACTATTTGTTAATATGGCATCCTGGAACTGTGGTGGTAGTGGTGGTAGTGGTGGTGGTGGTGGTGGTGGTGATTGTGGTGACGGTGGTGGAGACAGTGGCCATGGTACTGCTGCTGCTGTTCCTACCATTTTGGGACAGGCCACCAGCCTAGGCTGCCCTTGAACACAACTTGTAGTCTGGGGATTACCTTGAACTTCTAATCTTGCTGCCTAAGGCCTGGGATTACAGGTGTGTACCATCACATGGTGTAGGAGGTCCTTCTGTATTTGTGTTGCTTTCATTGGTTGAATAAACAAACTGCCTTGGCCTTTTGATAGGGCAGAACTTAGATAGGCGTGGGGGGGGGAGAGAACTAAATGCTGGGAGAAAGAAGGCAGGCAGAGGGAGCCACCATGAAGTCGCCAGAGTCAGACATGCTGAATCTTTCCCAGTAAGCAACCTTGTGGTAAACACAGATTAATAGAAATGGGTTAGATCAAGATGTGAGAGTTGGCCAAAAAGAGGCTAGATATAATGGGCCAGGCAGTAATTTAATTAATACAATTTCTATGTGGTTATTTCGGGTATAAGCTAGCCCCGCAGCGGGACGCAGCCTGCCGCTCCTCATACAACAACTACATACGAGTTAATCAGTGCTGGAAATTGCACTCGGGGCTTTGTGCACTCTAAGCAAGTACTCTACCAACTAAGCTATGTCCCCTGTCCTCTAAGACAGTATTTTGATAGCAGGGTCTCACACAGATCAATCCTTACAAAGAACATTTGTATCCCATCTACTACAGCTCTAAGAGGGAATTTATGTTATTTCATCAGTTTTTGCTATTTCTTACTGAGGACTTTGACATTTATCTAGTGTTCAAAACATACCAAAAATAATTTCATTCTGAATAGGCATCAGTTATGACTCTGTAATTTATTTCCTAACAGTTTTTGTCTCCCTTCAAAGCTTACTCATTGATGAATAATTCTTAAGCACTTTTCAAATTCCAAACAATACCCTTGGTATCAAACAGAGCTTTGGAATTTGACAAGCCCTACAATCTATCCACGCTACAGAAGTGATGCATAATTTTATATGGTTCAGTCAATGTCTCCTTGAGTGGGGTGACAGTGAGAAGACTTAGCCTGAGAGAGCAAGACGAGTTGTCCTGGCTACTTTCAAATTGACACATCCTACTGTAATCCGAGGAGGGCTCAGCTGAGGAACTGCCAGATTAGGTTGCCCTGTGGCCATCTATGAGGACTCGTTTTGGTTGGTGATGTGAAGGGGACTATCCCACTGTGGGTAGCGCCATCCCTAGGCAGATGGGGTGTGAGAAAGCCAGCTGAGTCTTTGAGGGAGGCAATAAGCAGTGTGCTTCCATGGTTTCAGCCTCAGTCCCTGCTTGAATCTCTGCCCTGACTTTCCTCAGTGATGGATTGTGACCTGAAAGCATGAACCAAAGAATCCCTTTTTCTCCCCAAGTTGCTTCTGGTCAGAGTATTTTATCACGGTGACAGAGATGAAACTAGAACACTAGTTGTTCACCAATATAGGAGAAATAATGAACACCCTAGGGGTGTGTAATCCTGAAGTCCTATCCAGGGAGGTCACCTGTGATAGGAAGATCACATGAGGACTGTAAGGGTACCAGCAGGAGTCACTCTCTAGGTGGACATCTGTGTGGCCCATCCTGGGATGTCCCTCCCTGTTCAAGCTGTTCAGCTGGTTATCTCTGCCCTTGCCATCCCCCAGACACAGGTATGGGTTTAGGAAATTGAATCATAGTACCCGACTGTTTAGCTAGTGCATGAGGCTCTGTGTTTCTGCTTCTCTCCACTAGACAAATGAAAGTATCAGCTGTATTTACCAGCTACTATCTCCAGTCTTCAGAGGGAACGCTGATGGTAAGAATCGGGCCAGCAGAGCCATGAGTCAGTGATGCCCTCTCCTTGGTTAGCCTTTCTCCTGCTGTGCTGCTGTCTTGGGAAATTCAGAGAATACACAGAGGATCACAATCCCTGCTTTCCTAGCCATTTTCTATTAACCTCTGGGAGAAAATAAACCAAATGACCAGTTGCTTTTAACAGCAAGATTAATAAATTCTACTGAAATAAAAGAGTTGATTCCTTGAAAACACACAGACTACAAAAACTGTAATAACTTTTATCCATGAATTATCAAACAAATTGACATTATATTTCTATGGCGCATTTTGTCAACAGTAAATAGATCATGTCTGTTGGTGGCCCAGTGTACATAGAAGTGTAAAAAGCATAACTAGTCAATCTCCTAAGTCCAAGTGTTGGGAGCTGCAGACCCTCAGACCCTGAACTTTCTATGACCTTTCGTGTGCTGGAAGTAACCAACTTGTTTTTCTATACTTGCAGCTGCTCTGAGCATGGAAGCCTCATGAGTTCCTGAAAGCAAGGAAGTGGTTTCTGGTGGGCTTATAGCGGAAAATCCCAAGAGCTAGGGTGTGGCCACTAGTTACGGAGAGCACTATCTAAGCTGCCTTGGAACATAATAAAATTGGCATTCTTGCTTCAAGAGTGACCCGTGTCTCTGTGTGTTCTTTAATCCCCAGGTCCTTGCCTGGCCACGGTTCCAGGTAGTGAAGGCACAACAGGAGGAAGCACCACTGGGATCAGGAACTAGGGACACCTCTGAGGGACACCCTCCAGGAGGCTGGCCAGCAGGTAAGTAACAAAGAGAAGGTGAGGGGATAAATTGTAAGGATGGGGGTGGATTCTTCCAAGTCTGCTATCATAAAGGAATTGCAGGTACTACTGAAAAAACGGGGTATTGGGATTAAAAGAAAACAGCTGAAGAATTCATGGAAACCCTAGGTAGGGTTAGTCCATGATTTCTACAGGCAGGCACCTGGAATATCCCTGACTGGGAACATGTTAAGGAAGACCTACAAAAGGAACTGAGGGAAAAGGAACCAGAGTCCTTTTCAATTGTCACATTCTCTCTATGGAGACTGGTAAAAGAGTCTGTGCTCACTGAAAATTATAGAGTCAAGGGACAGCTTAAGGAAGCCAGACAGTGGTGGCACACGCCTTTAATCTCAGCACTCGGGAGGCAGAGGCAGGCGGATCTCTATGAGTTTGAGGCCAATCTGGTCTACAGGCTCCAAAGCTACAGAGAAACCCTGTCTTGAGAAACAAACAAACAAAAATCAAAACAAAACAGTTAAAATGGAATGCCACAAGTATCTCTGAAGATTCCCTGCAGTTAAAACAAAACCAAAATAGGACTTTTCATGCAGCTGTCTGTATGTCAGGGCCATTTTTCTTTCTTTTACTAACTATACCTGGAATGGTTCTGCCTTTAACTGCTCTCAAGTTTCATGTCATTTAAGCTGCTGTTGGGCCAATGACACAGTCACCGTTGTGGTCCGTGTGCCAGGCCTGGTGCCCATGCTGGTGAATGTCACCACAATGACCAGCTGGTGCTGAGTCACCCCCTCCGAGACTTCAGGATCACCATGGCTATAATGGCTGCTATTGTCACCGCTGTGCCCTCTGCAGCAGCAGCCAGAATTGCCATCAGCAAGACTGCTGCTGTGGCTAGCACTGTTGATTCCCTAGCCAGACATGTTGCCACTGCTTTAGAGACCCAAAATTCACTTAATAAGCATATTTGCCAGGGCATTTTGCAACTTAACCTATAGACCGCCCTTTTACAAGATTTCTTATGGGATTTGCATATGGTTGGTTGCTCCCCTTCCTTCCATCACATTTATGTCATGCCCAGGCCAGTCAAGAACCTGAGTGCTACTGTCAGGCAGTTGAATTCTTATCTTAAGGGACCATGGAACATGCAATTTCTTAATTTTACTGTGTCCCTTGCTAGAGATAGTCTTAAGATTAATGAGACTCATGTTTCTCCCACTTTCATAGATTCTCTAACTGAGGATATTCTTTATGGCCTAGGCTTGCTGGAAAGCTGGTCTGGAACTGTTGCCCTAGGAACTCTCATAGCTGGAGGGGTTTCAGTGCTCTGCCTTTACAACAGGTGTCAGTGGCAGCAGCAGCAGCAGCAGCAGCAATTTAATATAGCTACTAAGCAACTAATGATTGCTCAAGTAAGTGGGTTTCCTCTGAGCACAGTATGGGTCAACATGCTTCAAGAAGGCCAGTGAGCCAGACATAGGTAAGACAGGAGTCTGTCACAGTCAACCTAAGACAGAGGTCTTGCATGTGGAGGCAAGTGTTCTTGATGACAGGTAAGATGTGAATTTGTACTTCTGTAACCTAAGACAGGCCTAGTCTAATTATATAGGAAAGGAGGAGCTGTTGGGAGCTACAGGCCCTCAGACCCTGAACTTTCTATGACCTTTAGCTTGCTGGAGGTAAACAACTTGTTTTTCTATACTTACAGCTGCTCTGAGCACAGGACCCTCATGAGTTCCTGAAAGCAAGGAAGTGGTTTCTGGTGGGCTTGCAGTAGAAAATCCCAAGAGCTAGGGTGTGGCCACTAGTTACGGAGAGCACTATCTAAGCTGCCTTGGAACATAATAAAATTGGCATTCTTGCTTCAAGAGTGACCCGTGTCTCTGTGTGTTCTTTAATCCCCAGGCCCTTGCCTGACTGCGGTTCCAGGTGGTGCAGGTGCCATATTCAAGTGCCTGGACTATGATATAATGACCCAATATTCAGCCATAAATGGAAGAAAATAACCAGCCTTCTAGATCACCTCCTCCACAGCCCAGAGAACACACAGAAAGAGGAACAGGAAAAAAATGTAAGAGCTGGATAAAGAATTCAAGTGTAAAGGAACACTGTCCTCTGAACATAACAACAATTACCGTCTTCATCAGAGCAGCTGTGAATACTCTCAAGAACCCTTCAAGTTGGAGTCTGTTGGCATTCTCTCATATAAGGAGAGGGTGTGGAGTCACTTCATCCTGAGATGGTTTGAATGAGAATGGCTCCCATGGACTCATATTTAATGATTAGTCACAAGGGAGTGGAACTGCTTGGGAAGGATTAGGAGGCATGACCTTGTTGGAATGGATATGGCCTTATTGGAGAAGATGTTTCACTGGGGGTAGTTTTTGAGTTTTAGAAAGCTCTGCCACCGCCCCCCCCCCGCAGCCCAATCTTTTTCTCTCTGCCTGCTTGACTGTCTGTGAATCAGGATGTTAGCTCTCAACTCCATGCTTGCCTGCCTGCCACTGTGCTGCCTGTCATTATGATTATGGACTAATCCTCTGAAACTGTAAGCAAGCTCCTAATTAAATTCTTTCTTTTATAAGAGTTGTCTTGGTCATGGTGTCTCTTCACAGCAATGGAACAGTAACTAAGACATACCCTTATCTTAGGTTTTAGGCACTCCATTCTGCACCCCCCTGTCAGCTGTATGAACTTCTGCCTCAAATGCATATGGTCTTGGGAAGTTCTAGAAAAGCAGTTCTCAACCTGTGGGTGGCAACCATCAGAAAACTCATGTTTTTGGTTGTCTTAAGAACTGAGACCCCACTCCGTAACAATTACGAAGTAGCAACAAAAATATGTTTATGGTTAGGGGTTCCTAAGACCATTGGAAATATGTATTTTCCAATGGTCATGACCCATAGTTTGAGAACCTATGTTTTAGAGTATACAAAATGTGGAATGTTAACTGAAATGGGGATCCACCTTTACAGAGCTGGAGGTGTCATCATTCGTGGTTGGATGATATTTTCAGTGACATGGCTGTTTGAAGATCACAATAAGCAAGAACATTAAATCTCTTGGTTCACTAACTGACACTTGGGTAGGATAATTTTTTTTCTCTTCTTTGGTGCCTTGTCAGGTGAATAGACATTGTTTCTTCACATTCCCCCAGGAAGAGTCCATACAACAAGTGACACTCGAGCAGGGACATAATAAACCAGTGACTCTGGAAGGAGCAGATGTATTGCCCTGCTATGGGTGATGGCAGACAATCTGAAAGCTAAGCTTTTAGAGGGCAGATAGTCTGCAAGGCCAACCACAGTGTGGCCATCCTTTGCTGTGCGGTGCATAATAGCAGGCTTTCACGCATTTTCATCGTGCATGGCCTTTCTCATGATGCATCTAATTTAATCATATGCAAGTTCAATCACATGTAGGCATAAGATGGCCTAGGGAACAAGAGGCTCATAAGGGCCAGTTTATGTTTAGAGAACTATGATGGCTATTCTTGGTTGTCAAAGTGACTACGTCTGGAATTAAGTGAAACCCAAAAATGGAGGGGCACACCCGTGAGGGATCTTTACTTAATTTGAAATGGAAAGATCCACTTGTAATCTGGGTCATTGAGGTGAGAAGACACACCTTTAATGCAGATCTTTTAATATGGGAAGACCCACCTTTAACCTGGGCCACGCCCACACCTTCTGCTGGAAGCCTAATAAGACATGGAAGAAGGAAGCTTTTTCTCTTTACCTACTTGTTCCCGCCTTGCTAGTAAATCCATTCCTTCACTGGTATTCCCACATATACTGAAAACCAGTTGAGACATCCAACCTCATGGATGGAACAACTACTGAATTCTTGGACTTTCCATTCATAGGCAGCCATTGTTGGATTAGCTGTAAGTCATTCTAATAAATTTCCTTTAGATAGATAGATAGATAGATAGATAGATAGATAGATAGATAGATAGATAGATAGATAGATAGAGAGAGATAGATAGATATAGATAGATAGATAGATGGAGGGAGATAGATAGATAGATAGATAGATAGATAGATAGATAGATAGATAGATAGATAGATAGATAGATAGAGTTTCATTCTATCAATTCTGTTACTTTAGAGAATCCTGGTTAATAAAAGAAGATTGCTCTTTTGTGGATTTCCAGAATGACAGTGAAGTTGACAGCTACTAGATATTTAGGAAAGATGAGTAAGCAACTAATGTTACTGTTAAATAACTCATTATATAACCGGTTCTAACAAGATGCCACTTCTGTGTGATTCTACATAAGCATCCTTGAACCCAAGAGTGTGCACCTTCTCCTGGAGTGAATAGAGTATGGCACATCTGCCCACTCTGCACATCTTTAGTTTTCCAGACCCTCATGACCCTCCATCCCTGGCCCCAGAACCATCATATGATAAGTAGTTTTACCCACAGAAGTTCACTCAAAGGGCACAAGCTGTCTTGTTACACATACATCCAAAACCAGTCCAAAAGGGATTAGCTTTTCCTGCCTCTAGTTCCTGAATGTGTTTCAAAACATGCTTGAATGGAAACTAACCACAAAAGGGGGAGTTACTAAAGGGCTGATAGGAAGGAGTTACTTATTTCATTGTTTGAAATGGGGTGTATGTGTAACTAAGTGTAGGTGGATGACCCACATTGCTGAGTGCATTGTTAGGGAAGTGATGTATGTGTAACTCAAGCCAGGCAGAGTCCCAGGTTGCTAAGCTGTCTGTAGAAGTGGGAAATTTTCTTCCCTGAGTAGGTTGTGTATAGTTCTTCTCTGGGGATGGAGATTGTTTATCCAGCCAACTGCCCTTTCCAGACCAGGTGTAGAAAATGGAAAAGCACCAGCCAGCTCAGGGAGTATGAGATTCAGGAAACCCACGCAGTAAGGCAGGTGAGAACATGACTCCGCTCCCTATTGGCCATACGCAGATCACTGCAGCACAAATCCACCCTCCTGGCTCCTTGGGAGTGAAGAGATACTCAAGATGCCAGTAACTGCACCCCAAGAGGAGGAAGCCAGACTGCTCATGGAGAATTTACATTGTGGAAGGTTAAGGTGGAACCTCCCATCCACACTGCTATGGCCCACCCTGATCTTTTCAAGGAATAACTGACACATGCAATGAAACCTTTTCAGGCTATGTTGGACCTTGCTAACAGTTTTCTTTGGTATCCCCTTAGCTACTTACTCCCATGACCAATTGGTATGTGATTAAAAGGCCATTGTGGATCCTCAGAGTTTCCATATCCTCCACCCCTTGAAGGGAGGTTTCACTATGTGAGTGATGTAATAACTTCTGAGCAGCTGGGAAAGCACCTGGAAGAACGATAAAAACAGAAGATGAAGAGTTTAAACATAAAAGGCCCCACAAGTGGATGGAAAACCACAAGGCTATATAATAAAAATCCAGTGCCAAAGATAGGTTGCCTCCCTATGACTTGGGGGTCAGGGAAGACCCTGAGGTTTCAGCAAATAATATGGATATTGATAATGTTTTTGGTTTCCCACGAGCTAGATGAGATCCTGTTGCCGAAGATACTGCACGCTTTGGTCATATAGGACATTTTGTTTTGTTTGGGCACTAGGTTGGCTTCCTTAGGTGATCAGTTCTGCCCTCAACATGTATTTGCTTTTTTCATAAAGTATATTTTGCTCATGTTTTTCCCTCTCCCAGAATTTCTCCCAGACCCTCCCTACCTCCTTCTCCTCGAAAATTTAGGTTCTTTTTTCCTCTCTCTTTAGAAGAAAGAAAAGCAAAAACAACACATACACCAAAAAATGCCCTCACAAAACCACAAAAATGTATATCAAAATAAATAAGCAAAAGTAAGACAAAAAATGCCCAAACAAAACAAAATGTGACAAAAAGTCTATAAAAATATCATTGAGTTTACTTTGTGCTGGCCAACTACTTCTGGGCATGGGGGGGATGGGGCCCACCCTGAAGTATGGCAAATACACCCAAGTGAGACTCCATTGGAGAAAGCTGATTTTCCCTTTCTCCAAGGTCCTGATGTATGGGGAAGGAACAGAGATCCTTCTTAAAATCAGGAATATATTTGAGGGAGCCAGTAATGGCCTAGGGCCAGGGCCTTTTGGGAGCTGCAGTTTTGGATCCTGGACACCCAACTCTTCCCACCGCACAGAGAAAGCACAGCAAGGAGGAGTGTGAGGCCAGCCTCGCAAGCAGGAAGAGAATAAGCTCAAAGCCTGCCCCAGGGACCCCAGCGTGGCTCCAGCTCCCAAAGGTTCTGTAACCTTCCCAGACAGAGTCACCAGCTCAGGACCAGGTTTTCAAACACATGCACCTATGGGAAATATTTAATATCCAAATAACAACATTCTACCTGGAGCCCTCAAGAGCTCATGGCCATTGCATGATGAAAAATGAATTTCTACTCATTTCAAAAGTACCCACTGACATTGTTAGCCCCAACACTATTTAAAAGCACAAAGTGCCAAATCTCATCTGAGACTCAAGGCGAGCTTTTATCGATATCACCCTCTGTAATAAATTTTTTAAAAATTACATAATTCCAATGAACAATGGTACAGAATATACAGTCTCACCCTAAAGGGAGGAATGCAGTAATAGTGAGGCCATATTGGACCAAAGTAAGAGCAAAGCCAACAGGACAAACACTAAATTCCAGAGCTCCAAGTTTGGTGCCTGGGCCTTTAGTTTCAAAGCGCTCCACTTAGCTCCCATAGCTTTTCCAGATAGAGCCACCAGTCTGGGCCTGAGTGAAAACACATTTTATTTTCACACTACAGTACGTGTCTTCTTTATCTCTGACCCTCTGCTTCACTTGTATGACAACTCCTTGTCATTACACTGCACTTACACAGGTACTCAGAAAACCTCTCATTTCGTGGTCCTTACCCACATTTGAAAAGTCCCTTTGCTGTGGAAGGTAACTTAATCACAGGTCTTTGTGTGCAGGGCATTACTTCACTTACACAGAGACACTAAAGAGACAATATATTTGCAATAAGAACGACTGCCTTTCATTTCATGAATTCAGTCCTAAATCTTGGTACTCTCTTCACTTTGTTTTGTATAAGCAGTTGTTTTTTGTTTGTTTCGTTTTTTTTTTAACATTTTTTCCTTTATTTTATATACCGAACACAGTTTCCCCGCCCTCCTCTCCTTCCATTCCTCCCTGACTCCCATCCACCCCCCCATCCACCCACTCTTCCTCTGTCTCCACTCAAAAAGTGGCAGGCCTCCCATGGGCTTGAACACAGCATGGCACATCAAGTTGAGGTAGGACCCCTATATCAAGGCTGGGCAAGGTAAGCAATCAGGGTTTTTGTTTTTTTGTTTTTTGTTTTTTGGGTTTTTTTTGTTTGTTTTTTTTTTTTTTGGTTTTTCGAGACAGGGTTTCTCTGTGGCTTTGGAGCCTGTCCTGGAACTAGCTCTGTAGACCAGCAGTTTTTTTTTTTTAATAGATGAATTTTCATCATCACCCCAACACACAGATTAAGTGCACAAGACGCAAATTACTATTTATTGTGAGATAAATAAAATCAATTGGCCCTGAATTCACTGCTACTAATTTCCAACGGTTACAAGCCAGAGCTTAAAATTCTGTACCTTGAACCAAATAGAAGACCCGGATATCAATCCACACATCTTCGAACACCTGGTGTTTGATAAAGAAGCAAACAAAAATATCAAATGGATATTTCCTCAAGACCCAGCAATACCACTTTTGGGTACATATCCAAAGGCTGTTCAGTCGTGCCACAAGGACATGTGTTCAACTATGTTCATAGCAGCTTTGTTTGTCATAGCCAGAACCTGGAAACAACCTAAATGCCCCTCGACCGAAGAATGGATAAGGAAAATGTGGTACATTTATACAATGGAGTACTACACAGCAGAAAAATATAACGACAGCTTGAATTTTGCAGGAAAATAGATGGAGCTAGAAAACATTATTTTGAGTGAGGTAACCCAGATACAGGAAGACAATTATCACATGTACTCACTCATAGGTGGTTTTTAAACATTAAGCAAAGAAAGCCAGCCTACAAATCACAATCCCAGAGAACTTAGACAACAATCGGACACTAAGAGAGACTTACATAGATATAATCTACATGGGAAGTAGAAAGTAGAAAAAGACAAGATCTCCTGAGTAAATTGGGAGCATAGGGACCTTGAAGGAGGATTGAAGGGGGGAGGAGAGAGGCAGGGAAGGGAGCAGAGAAAAATGTAGAGCTTAATAAATATTAATAAAAATGTGTAAAAAAAGAAGCTAAAAAAAAGAAGCTTAAAAAAAATTCTGTACCTTGGAGAACACTACTCCAGTAACACCCAGCTGATGCTCCATCCACAGGGAGGAAGCAATGATGCTGGGGCTCAGCTTACTTTTTCCTCTTAATTCTGACTAGAAGGATAGGTCTTCAAACTATTCTAGAAAATCCCTCACAAATACACCCGAAGACTTGTCCCCCAAGGGATTTTATATCCTGTGCAATTGACAATCGATATAAACTGTCACACATGTCCAGGGATTTGCTTCCATGGTGTTTCTATTTATTTTTATTTTTTTACATACTAATCCCACTTCCCCCCTCTCCCCTCCTGCTTCCCCCACCTTCCCCTCACAGCACCCCCATCTGCTCCTCAGAGAGGGTAAGGCCTTCCATGGGGAGTCAACGAATTCTGTCACATCACCACACTGAGGCAGGACCAAGGTCCTCCCTCTTATATCTAGGCTGAACAAGGTTTCTCTTCAAAGGACATGGGCTCCAAAAAGCCAGATCATTCATTAGAGGTTGCTCCTGGTCCCACTGAACTGTTCAAGCCACCTGCTAAATTGTCAGGAGGGCTAAATCAGGTTTCCTGGTTATCTGTCCAGAGTCAGTGAGCTCCCACTAGTTCTGGTCAACTTATTCTGTGGGTTTCCCCATCATGGTCTTGACCCCTTTGCTCAAATTATCGCTCCTCCCTCTCTTCGACAGACCTCGGGGAGCTCTGGCCAGGGTTGGTTCCACAGCTAACCACTCTCTATCTGCATCTCTGCATCTGCTTCCATCAGCTACTGGATGAAGGTTTTAGGAGATCATGTCTCTTAGGGCCCTCTTTGATACCTCACTTCTCTGGGGTTGTAGACTGTAGGCTGGCCGTCCTTTGTTTTATGCCTAATATTCATTTATGAGTGAGTACATACCATATTTGTCTTTCTGGCTCTGGGTTACCTCACCCAGGATGGTTTTTTTTTCCCACTTCTGTTCATTTGCCTGCATATTTAAAGGCGTCATTGTTTTTCTATTGCTGAGTAGTACTCCGTTGTGTAAACGTACCACATTGTCTTTATCCATTCTTCGGTTGAGGGGCATTTAGGTTGTCTCCAGGTTCTGGCTATTACGAATAATGCTGCTATGAACATAGTCGAGCAAATGTCCTTGTGGTATGAGTGTGCCTCCTTTGGGTATATGCCCAAAAGTGGTATTGTTGGGTCTTGAGGTAGATTGAGTCCCAATATTCTGAGAACTCTCCATACTGATTAAGTGGCTGTACAAGTTTGCACTCCCACCAGCAACAGAGGCATGTTCCCCCTTCTCCACGCCCTCTCCACAGCATACTGTCATCAATGTTTTTATCTCAGCCATTCTGACAGGTGTAAGATGGTATCTCAAAGTTGTTTTGATTTGCATTTCCTTGATGGCTAAGGATATTGAGCATTTTCTTAAATGTTTTTCAGCAAATTGAGGTCTTCTGTTGAGAATTCTCTGTTTAGTTCAGTACCTCATTTTTTAATTGTGCTATTTGGTATTTTGGTGTTTAGTTTCTTGAGTTCGTTGTATATTTTTGAGATCAGCCTTCGGTCAGATGTGGGGCTGGGAAAGATTTTTTTTTCCCATTCTGAGGACTGACATTTTGTCTTGTTGACCATAGCCTCTGCTTATAGAAGTTTCTCAGTTTCAGAAGGTCCCATTTATTAATTGTTGCTCTCAGTGTCTGGTGTTATATTTAGGAAGTGGTCCCCTGTGCCGATGCATTCTAGAGTACTTCCCACATTGTCTGCTATGAGGTTCAGTGTCACTGGATATATATCAAGGTCTTGGATCCATTTGGACTTGAGTTTTGTGCATGGGGATATATATGGATCTGTTTACATTCTTCTGCATGTCAACTTCCAGTTATATGGGCACCATTTGTTGAAGAGGCTTTCTTTTTTCCATTTTATATTTTATCTTCTTTGTTAAAAATCAGGTGTTCATGGGTGTATGGATTAATATCAGGGTCTTTGATTTTATTTCATTGGCCTGCCTGTCTGTTTTTATGACAATATAGGCTATTTTCATTACTGTAGCTCTACAGGAGAGCTCTATAATAATCAGGGATGGTAATGCCTCCAGTTCGTTTATTGTATAGGATTGTTTTGGCTATCCCGGAATTTTTGTTTTTTCATATGAAGTTGAGTATTGTTCTTTCGAGGCTTGTGAAGAATTGGGATTTTGATGGTATTGCATTGAATCTGTAGATTACTTTTGGTAAGATTGCCATTTTTACTATGTTAATCCTACCTATCCAAGAGCATGGGAGATCTTTTCATTTTCCAATATCTTCTTTAATTTCTTGCTTCAATTACTTAATGTTCTTATCATACAGGTCTTCCACTTGTTTGGTTAGAGTTACCCCCCAAGATATTTTATGTTGTTTGTGGCTATTGTGAAGGTTAATGTTATTCTTATTTCTTTCTCAGCCCATTTACATAGGAGGGCTACTGATTTCTTTGAGTTAATCTTGTATCCCGCCACATTACTGAAGGTGTTTATCAACTGTAAGAGTTCCCTGGTAGAATTTTTGGGGTCACTTTTGTATACTATCATATCATCCACAAATAGCAAAAAGTTTGACTTCTTCCCTTCTAATTTGAATCCCCCTAATCTCCTTTTGTTGTCTATATTGAATGATACTGAGAGAGTGTACATCCTCGTCTTGCTCCTGATTTTAATGGATTGCTTTGAGTTTCTCTCCATTTCATTTGATGTTAGCTATTGGCTTACTATATATTGCCTTTATTATGTTTAGGAGTGGTCCTTGTATCGCTGATCTCTCCAAGACCTTTATCTTGAAGGGGTTTGGATTTTGTTGAAGGCTTTTTCAGCATCTAATGAGATGATCATGTGGGTTTTTTTCTTTCAGCTTGTTTGTATGGTGGATTACATTGACAGATTTTCATATGTTGAGTCATCCCTGAAGCTCTGGGGTGAAGCCTACTTTATCATGATGGATGATGTTTCTGCTATGATCTTGGATTCAGTTTGCCAGTAATTTGATGAGTAGTTTTGCATCTGGGTTCATGAGGGAGGTTGCTCTGTAATTCTCTTTCTTCCTTGTGCCTTCCAGTGGTTTTGGGTATCAGGCTAACTGTAGCCTTGTAAAAAGCATTTGGTAACATTCTTTCAGTTTCTATTGTGTGGAACAATTTGAAGAGTATTGATATTAACTCTTCTTTGAAATTCTGATAGCATTCTACACTGAAACCACCTAATCCTGGGCTTTTATTGGTTTGGAGACTTTTGATGACTGTTTCTATTTCCTTAGGGGTTATAGATCTATTTAATTTGTTTATCTAGTCTTGATTTTAACTTTTTGAGACAACCAACCTTACTACATCCAGTAACCTTACAGGAATTGCCAAACATCAGAGGCTCTGTTATAGCTAACTGGACTCCTGTGCCATTGTTAGATTTAAAGAGATTCAAGAAAGCAATAGTCTCATATGGCAAGCATTCACCTTTTGTGAAGCAAATGTCAAACTTGTGGTCAGTTTGTAATAGAATTATTCCCAACAACTGGATAGGTGTTAGGTGTTTTAGAGCCTGGTTCACAATTATAGTGGAGTACCTGGTTCAGCAAAGAGGCTAAAACTATTGAACAATAGAGTAAAGCTAGAGAAATCTCCCAAGATCAAGTTCTTGGAGGACAATATGGTACTATAGAAAGGCAAGCTGTATATGATGACCACAACCTGGATTTATGCAGCACACCAGCTTTGAAAGCTTGGAACAGAATTGAAGAAATAGGGGAAAAAAATGAGTCATTTGTTAAAGTTATACAGGGCCCAAAGGAAGCCTTACAGATTACTTCCAAAGATTGACTTCAGCAGGAAATAGAATGATACCAAATTCAGAAGCTAGGCAAATAATAATAGAATCTCTGGCTTTTAAGAATGCCAGTTTTCTATGTAAAATGATATTTAGGTTGTTAAAATTAAAGTCAGCACTTTTGGAGGTATGAATCTGAGATTAATTAATATTAAATATTAACAATATCAACAATTAATATTACATCTCATGAACATGATGATGCATAGATAGGAGAGGTGATTTCCAGTGGTTTAAGGAAAAGTCGAAATGTTAACTGTTATAATTATGGCAAACAAGGTCACCTTAAAAGGGATTTTTAGATAGAGTGTTCCTAGAAACAATGTTTTTTCTAAGAATAATTCATTCAGAACCTGCTGGGCGGTGGTGGCACACACTTTTAATCCCAGCACTTGGGAGGCAGAGATAGGCGAATCTCTGTGAGTTCAAGGCCAGCCTGGTCTACAAGAGCTAGTTCCAGGACAGGTTCCAAAACTACAGAGAAACCCTCTCTCGCAAAACCAAAACTAAACAAACAAACAGAACACTCCTCCCTTCTGGATTATGCAGAAAGTGTGGCAAAGGCAGGCATTGGCCTAATGAATGTAGGTCAATGAGGAATATTCATAGTAATCCTTTGCCCTTGGGAAACTCTGTGAGGGGCCTCTCACAGGCCCCTGTGCCAAATCCAGTTCAGTCATTTCCTGCCTTAGTAGAGGAAACTCTTTCCCAGAGCAATTAAAGAACCTGATGCTGGGATTTTGATGGAGATTGCATTGAATCTATAGATGGCCTTTGGTAGAATTGCCATTTTTACTATATTGATCCTCCCAATCCAGGAGCATGGGAGATCCTTCCATTTTCTGGTGTCCTCTTCGATGTCTTTCTTCAAGGTCTTAAAGTTCCTGTCAAATAGATCTTTCACTTCCTTGGTTAGTGTTACCCCAAGATACTTTATGCTATTTGTGGCTATTGTGAAAGGTGATGTTTCTCTGATTTCCCTCTCGGTTTCTTTATCCTTTGTGTATA